>JAECWY010002212.1:0-16925 GCA_018151275.1 Drosophila prosaltans
TGGAAATCTCCCTGCCACGTTTTGGCATCGATGTTCCTATTACGCCGCCGCCTCCATCGGGAGTCGCCACAAGTCGCTGATTATTGGTGGTGGTGCCACGGGGTGGTGGTCTCTTTTCGGCCGAGGCGGGCTCTGGGGTTGCCCATTTCTGCTGAACAAGTTGCGGCGGGGTTCTTGGGAGCGAACTGCGCCGGCCGAACACCGCCTGGAATTCGTCGCCCTCCAGTGCGAGCTAGTAAAGCCGTTCAGACTTTTAATATACTGATAAATTTGTTGGTGGTTTTGTTTAATTTGGTTATTTTTATTTGGTTGGGAGGATATGAAATTTGTGGTGTATAATATTGAGGGATTTGGTTTACGGGGAGGAAATTCTATGAATTTGATTGGGATTGATTTTTGATTGAATTTAATTAATAATTTATTTGGTTGAATTTATAAAAAAGTTGTACTGAGTTTTTGACTGCCGCCAAAACTCCGCGGGGATTCGAACCAGGCCTATGAGGGCCTAAGCGGAATTCCTACTCCGCAACGCCAACTTTCGTTTTTACAGCAGTGGGGAACGAATTTAATTTCAATGTTAATTCTATTTGCAATTATAAAAGGCCAAAAGAATAAAACACCGAATTTCGATCTTGACTTCGCTAAGATTTGAACCACGGCCTAGTGGATCAACGGCCGGCGGTACTACCGCTTGATGGTGCTTGTGTACGGCTAGATGTAAAATAATAGCGACACGAGCTTTCAAAGCTTTATTGCGCCAGCGGCATGGGCTTTGGCCCGAGCTTTTAAGTATAAGCACTAACTATACAATACATAGATGGGACAAACGTAAGATTTTTTGATTGCAAACACTAGCCTAACCATGGAACCCCAGAGAACTTCGGCAAAAAGCCGAACGTTCGTACGCTCAATGAGAGCAAGTGAGAGCAAGTTCTGTCAATGTATGTGTGCACTAGTCGGTACATGGGCAGACATTCTAGTGTGCGTGTGTGACGTGAAGTTTTACAACACCGCACTTCAATAGCTCGCTCGACACAAATTTTTGATTTTCGACAAAACAGCGACAATACCAAGTGAATATAGCCCTGTGGAAAGGATATCAATCAATCTTTGCACTGAATTGTGGACAGTCTCGGTGGCTGTGCTGATAGAGTGTTCGCTTGACGAATCGAGTTATCGCTGGGTCGATCCCCAGTATAAACCCTTCTATACAAAATTGTTTCTATTTTCTATTTTTCAATAATGAATTGATTTCTTTTTGTCGTCTACTGTTTTATAATAATTAAAGATTATTAGGTTTTTTATTGCCGGCTCTTTAGACAAGAGCCGGACTGGTAGTTCGTCCCTAAAATCCCAAAAAAAGGAATAAAAGACTTCGTTGATGTGTTAATTTATGTTAGCCCTAATGACTTTAAAATTTCAATTTTTCGAATACTTTTTTTGCTTTTCAGTTGATGCACCGCATAATACTTCCATCAGCCATCTGGTTTTTATTTACGCAAGACTAACAGAAAATAGTTCAATAAGTGTTTTCGATGCTCTATGCATTTATGAGTTTCGCAAAACCAATCTTTGTATTTTTGCTCGTTTTCAGTACAAATGAAGCAAGCAAGTCGTCAATGCCGACATTGAGTATACCCTGTACCAACTAGTTATATTAAATGAAATAGAATATCCTGGAAATCGCCATTAATTTCATGCAAAATTCTATTTAACATGCAGCAACAGGGAACGCATGCTGTCTCGCTCACTCTTGCCAGCCAATGTCGCCTTGGCAATTCAGTGCAAAAGTCATATAGGTATATCTTCGATATTTATTGTCCGATTTCGATCAAATTTGGTCAGCTAGTCCAGTTTGGGCATATAATTAGGTGTGCCAAGTAAGAATACGATATCTTTAATACAGCTATAGTAATACATTTTCGCGATTTTCGGGGGCGGAAGTGGGCGTGGCAAAAATTTGAAACAAACTTGATCTGTCTACACACTAGACGGATCTACATACCGAATTTGAAACCCTAACCCTTTTAATTCCCGAGATATAGGGGTTCCCACACAGAGGGACGGACAGACGGGCAGGACAGACGGACAGAAAGAAGGACAGGGCGCAACGCGCCTTGGGAAGTGGGACTAGAATAAAAATTTAAAAAATTTAAAATTTTAGAAATTTAAACTGTTACATACATTTAGCGACTTTAATATACCCTTTTACCCTATGGGTACAGGGTATAAAAATACACTTATTAAAAAAAAATCAATTCATAATTGAAAATAGAAAATAGAAACAATTTTGTTTGGAAGGGTTTATACTGGGGATCGAACCAGCAGTAACTCAATTCGTCAAGCGAACACTCTATCAGCACAGCCACCGAGACTGCTCACAATTCAGTGCAAAGATTGAATGATATCCTTTCCACAGGGCTATATTCACTTGGTATTGTCGCTGTTTTGTCGAAAATTAAAAATTTTTGTCGAGCGAGCTATTGAAGTGCGGTGTTGTAAAACTTCACGACACACACGCACACCACGATCTCTGCCCATGTACTTTACCCAAACCTAACCAAACATATACACTGATTTTCCTTTAATAACCTTCGTTTTCTTTTTTGGCTTCTTGCCTAATCGCTTCCTTGGGTTTGCCAGTTTTTGTAATCCTTTTAAATTTTTTCTTTCTTTCTTTTTTTTTTTTTTTTATTTTTTATTTTTATTTTTTTCGTTTTTAATTTGGCTTTAATTTATTTGTTGCGGGGGGTGGGTTCAATTTTAGGTGATCTGGTCACCCTTCCGGGCAGCTGTTTAGCAGGTGGCAAGATTACTACCCGTGTGTGCAGAGAAGGAAATTGGAGAAATTGGAAAAATTGGAAAGTTGCTCTCTCCGTGGTGCCGCCCGTGAGAGCGATAGGCTCACGCACACCAGGACGGGCCCCTCTGGATGCACCGCACCCCTCTCGTTTGCCGCCAAGCCAAGGTGGCGTCAAACACGACAGTGATGGATACGCGACGCGCCGGGACAGCTTGGACGAACCGTGAGTAGTATGATCTGCCGGACGTCAGGCTAAAAGGTACTGTTTGATTTCAGACTCTTTTACTCCGGATTTACTGGGGAAAGAACGCCGCTTTGAGGGAGTAACTTTAGTGGCACTTCTCTGTACTTGGAGATTTTTCGCAATGCGTTTACCAATGTGTATGTGTGTGTGTGTGGATATGTGTCTTTCTGTGGCATACAAGTAATCCTTGAAACATGTTTTTGATTTGCAATTTAATCAAGATAATCAAGTTTTATGTGTTTTCCGAAAATTGAAAATTGAAAATTCATTCGAATCAAAGCCAAAACGTTATTTATTTCTTTTGTTGTGAAAATTGTTGTTGTTGTTATTTCTCTTGTGTTAAAAAAAAAAAAAAAAAAAAAAAGAAAGTGTGCCTTGTGACTTGCCACATTGTTTGCTTTCCGTGCTGAATTACGAAAGTTGGCAACACGACACACATTTACATGTAATCTTTAAATCGGCCATTAAAGGTTTCGATTAAATGTTATTTAATAACCAAATTTCCTTTCGCATACCGAAAGTATATATAGTTCTATATCCAAATACCGCAACCATTCTCCGGCTTACATTCTTCATGGCCATCATGTGGAAGCAATTTACATTGTTGTCAACTTTCTAATAGATCGGTATCGCGTTCTAGAAATGTTGGAAGGTCGAAAGGCCACGCCTGCGCTACAAGTAATCCCAGCAGCCGTCCGCAAATCCGGGCCTCCGACTAGATTCCAATCTTTGACCACTACCGTCACTGTCAATAAGGTCTCCTGTCAATTGTGTGGCAGAGAGAACCATCCGGTCCGCGTCTGTCCAAAATTCGCAGATATGCCCGTGCAAGAACGAGTGGCGGCAATTAAACATTTGAATTTGCACGTGGCCATTAATTGCGAGAGTGTCCCAGTCTTCATTCTTGCCGCATATGCCAGGAGCGGCACCACACACTCTTGCATCGCCTTAATAGTTCCACAGTGACGACTTCCAGTGTGCAGCCACCAAAAACAAATCCTCGGCGACAACTAACAAATTCTCTCCCTGCAGAGTCAGATAAGCGCTCAAATCCAAGCCATGGCCTCCAGAAGTTCCGAATATCCACGCCTCGTAAAGGTTTGCTGGGTACGGCCATGGTAATTATACGGCATCAAGGTTCCGAATTCCATGCACGCGCCTTGATAGACACCGGATCTGAGGGAACATTCCTATCCAAGAGGATGTTCGATCTGGTGAGACCCCGGTTCCGTGTCACTGACGCTGAAATAAGTGGCATCTCCAATTGTGTTGCCACCAACTCTCACAAAGTTTGCGAACTAGAAATCTCTTCTCCTAGAGATCCTTCCAGACACGTGGAAGCGCACGCATTCGTCTTGCCCAACCTTCCTAGCGCGATTCCGTCCTGCCCGGTTCCCACAACGTTAAAGGAGAGCACTCCGCGTCTTCTTTTGGCAGATCCACATTTCCACGAAAGTTCTCCAGTAGACTTAATCATCGGTGTGGATCTTCTCCCCCGCGTTTTAGAAAATCGCATCGAAAAGGGCATCTGCGGGTCCCTCCTTGCTCTGGAGACGATATTCGGGTGGATTCTGTGCGGTCCCTCAGTTGAGCCAACCACTGGGTCCACGTCTGAATTGGCAGCTCAAATTTCCACGTCTCCAAAAACCTCTCGTCCCAGCGTCGAAAGAAGCGATGGACTTCATCGAGAGAACTCCTACCTGTGCAAGGTCTGCGGAGGACATCATGCGCTCCGGAAATGTCGGCAGTTCCTCAATCTCTGTGCGACAAGGCGACTACAGGCAGTATTAGAGCACAAATACTGTCCTAACTGCCTCGCCCACGAGCACTCCACTGGATTATGTAGAAGTAAATCGGGCTGTCGCCGGTGTGGTGAGAAACACCATACCCTCCTCCATCCCACGGCTTTCGTAGCACGACGATGTGCTTCACAGAGGAATCTACCGCAACGAGGCTCGTCCAACTCCAAATGCTTACCCCGAGCGCCCACGAGGCATACCTCTATCCTGAGGTCATCCAATTCCATTATGTGTCCAGTTCGGGCGGAACTCCTTTAGTTCAGCGCTCCAGAGCGTTGCTGCTCCCCATCCTTACCAGTCCACCCGGGCTATTGCAACTTGTTGCAAGGGGGGCGATATGTTCACCCCAGAAAGGGTGACCAGCGGGGAATGAAGAGGGCTTTTGCCATTATCCTCGAACGGGCACACTAGTATAATTACTAGGCAAGTTCCATGGAAAACTTCATCTTGGCAAGTTGATTTTTCCATCCCCGGCAACTATAAACGTCTCCCGATATTATTCTCGGCCACTTAATTCTACAAAAACACCTTTATTCGTAAACGCCTTAACACTGTGAATCGGCCCGGTACTTATTTACAATAAATCTGGCCTGTGTTCAAACGAGTTTAACGCGCGTTTTAATTTCCTTCCACTTGGGTAATAAGTCTGGGCTCTCAGATCAGAAGCTTCGCCCCGCTACAAACACTGCCTTTTGCATAGAAATGTAAAAGTTTTTCATATTTTTCCACTTGACAAATTCTTTATGCATCTTGCGTAATAGTTTTATGGCCGTAAGGAAAGCTGAAAACTTTTATTCAACCAATCGGTCACTCCCCCTACTTAGAGTTAAGAATAAGTACAAAAAAAGAATGAAAGAATGGGTGCACTTTCAATAACCATTCAATTCGCCATCGCCGCCACCAACTCTCGATCTTTCTCTGCGCCTCTCTCCCTCTCTATCTCTCCTGTGCATGTCCATCCACTACAATTGCAGTTGATGGCTTTGATTTTATTCGTGGATGCACTTTTCTTGTTGGCTGCCCAGATTCAGTCCGGCCACTGGCACATCCGCATCCATTGTGCTGTCCCTTTATGCGCACTGCTGTTGTGTACTTTTTTTATTAATATTTCTCCACTCCTCTTACCCTCCTCTATATCATCTTTCTCTATCTCTCTCTCTCTCTCTCTCGCTTCCTCTGTGTAGCTGCCATTTTCCGTTATTATTATCGCCAACAACGTCAAACTTGGGCTACAACTTGTAGAGAAGACAAATTTTCTTTTAGCTGTCAGCTCAGCTGACTTCTTCTCATTCTCCTTAATCTCTTCCTTCTCCTTCTTTTTCTGCTACTTCTCCTTTAGCTGCATCTTCATCTTCTTTATTTCTGCATCATCTTGTTCTTTTTACTAAACATTGCATTGTGTTTGCCCGCGTTCATTATGTGGGCTGACGTTGATGGAATTCCGAGTGTGAATGCTGCACTTAGTCCCTGGGATAATGCGGCGTATGCGTAATGCGTTTACATGCTAACCGTGCCAAGCAGCTACAACTACAGCTACAGCTAATGGCAAAAAGAAGAGAAAAAAGGGGAAATTGTTTGCTATATGTAAATAGAAAATTTATCAAACAAGATTGAAATGATTGTCCGAAAAGGTCTATGTACAAAACCAACTATAAAGGGATATCCCACAATAGCAAAGAAACGAAAGGCAAACAATTGACTGGCAAGGCAATCACATATCCCACATACCGAATACCTACGCCTCCTTTTTTTTTTTTTTTTTTTTTTGTTGCCAATCTGATTTTGCCCACTGGCAGCTAATTTCGTTTAATACGCAACCCACTAAACTGAAACGGACAGAGAGTATTGGCCAAGGGCCATGTCTCTAATTTCGGCACAAGATTGTTTGGCCAAATCTCTAGGCACACATCATTGAGAGTGTACGAGTGTTTGTATATGTATATATGTGTGTGTGTGCGTGCGTTTACTATGGGCTGGACCACGCCTTTTCCTGCTGTCCAGGCACAAACATTTTTGCAAACAATACCAACAACAGTAGTAGCAGCAGCAGCAGCGCAACAACAACAACAACAATAAAGGCACGCACACTCAATTATTTGCTAAAAGCTTATGTAAACGCCTTCGTGTCAAGGGATTTTATTAACTGTTTCTTTCTGGCCTGGCCTATTGAGCTGACGACGACTAGGCCAAGTTTTATGTAAAACTAATACACACACACAAACAAGCAAACACAATTTCCAACTCTTATACATATGAAGATGAAAATTTTATTATTTAATTTAAAAACAAAATTTTTAAAGTAATTGAAGAGAAAACTCAACTAAAAATTTTCCCAAATTCACCGAGAATCGAACCCACCAAACACCGAACCATCGTGCGACCGATCTTTACGTACTACGTCACCATCCTCACTTAACTCACTTAAGCTAGTTCGACATACATATACATATAGCAAACGCATGGCATCTCGCTCTTTAAATTTCGTTCTGTGCAACAACACAACGCAAATGTTTCTGTCTCTCTCACACACCGCGTGGTGACCAATTTTTGCATATGTATGTGTGTGTGTGATTGCTTGGAATTTGTTTTTGCTTCTTTGCTGCCAAAGAAAACTGCTTATTTTACTCGAGGTACCTCCACGTTTTAGTTAATAGCTCCGGTGATAATTATCCGATCCGACTAATTTTTAAACTTTACCTGCTCAATCGATTGAGGAACTTAACTTTTCATGTTTCAACCATGTAGCTTAAAATTTAAGCTCGCAAACGTCTGGCTAAACAGACAGACGGACAGACGGACGGACGGACAGACGGACATGTCTCAATCGACTCGGCTATTGATGCTGATCAAGAATATATATACTTTATGGGGTCGGAAATGTATATTTCTATGCGTTACAAACATCTGACCAATTTTATAATACCCTCTGCAAGGGTATAAAAATAATAAGAAAACAAACTTTACATTTCAAAAAGAAAAACAAAAACAAAAACGAAGAATATATGCTCTTATAAAAAGTTAATTTTTAAATAAACTTTTTTCCCGTTAGTCTAAAGTAAAATTATATTTCGCAGTTAACATTTCTTTTAATTAAAATTCACTTTTATTTTATACACATATGTATTCCCTTTAATGACAAAGAAAGTGTATACAAAATCATTTAGATGCTGTTTTTTTATTTCTTCTAACTTTGATGGACTATATGTACTATGTGAGCTGTATATGTGCATAGATATACATATACATATATTGTATGTATGTAGGTTCCGTACAAAGAAATTGAAAAATGCTACAGAATGAATCAAAGTGAAAAACGAATGTGCGAGACGGAGGAGGAGCAACAAGAACAACAACAACAAGAGCCATGAGGGACTCTTCTCTATGTGTGTTTTGCGTCCGCCTAACGAGCGAATCGTGTTCAATAAATATTTACCAGTCAGTCAGAGTACTCGGTGTAGTCGAGTTGTAGTAGAAGCAAAGTGAAGGAGGCAAAAGCATAGAGCGATATAGAGACAGCGCATAGGAGACGATTCATGTGGGCAGGTGTGCCCGAAAAAACCACACACACATAGGAACACATACATTCGCCTGCAATCCAAAATCCAAATCCAGAATCGCAAAAAAGAAAAAAACCTTGTCCCCATACCATTTGCTAGATTCCATAGGTGGAACCATCGTCCATCAGCTGCCGGCTTAGCTAATATGGCAAAAACCAAGCAAAGTTGGTTAGCAAGAGCGCCTTTGCTCTATCTGCATCTACTCGAATTCGCATCTATGAAATATTCATTCATTGCAGATGATGTAAAGCTAAAGCTTTGTCTCAGCTACAGAGACATTATATCACCTTCACGGTTGCAGTCTGACCTCCAAAACTTTCAATCTTGGTGTCGACACAACTTATTAAACCTAAACACATCTAAATGCAAGGTCATGACTTTTTTCAGAAACACTCCTCAGTTAATTACCTACTTTCTTAATAACGTTCCATTAACCAGACTTAATGAGATGATTGACTTGGGAGTACTTATAGACCATAAATTGACTTTTAAGTCCCATATAAGCACTACTGTCCGAAAAGCCATGGGTGTTCTTGGGTTTGTTAAAAGATGGTCAAAGGAATTTGACGATCCATGTACAACCAAGGTTCTTTACAACTCATTGGTTCGTCCAATTTTAGAATATGCAACCTGCATATGGTCACCCCAATACGATTCACATAAAGCAAGAATAGAATCAGTTCAAAAACAGTTCCTTCTCTTTGCTCTTCGTGGTCTGAACTGGGATCGTAATATCAACTTGCCTTCGTACTCTAGTAGACTTCTTTTACTTGACCTTCCTTCCCTTTCTAATCGTAGATTAATGCTTGGCGTCATATTTATGCACAAGCTTCTTAATGGGGATATAGACTCTACCGAGCTATTGAACTGAGTAAAACTAACAGTTCCTTGTAGACCTACTAGCAACTATATTCCTCTAACACTTCCACGATGTACTACTAACTACCTTATGTATGAACCTTTTCGAGTTCTTTGTTCTGATTACAATCGTCTTTATCATATAATCAGTTCAGAGCTCTCGATTCCTTTACTAAAAACTTCTATCCTTTCCTATCTAGCACGTAACTAGCTATAGTTTCGCTTTTTGTCTGTGTTTTGTGAATTGTCCCCGCGACTCGAGCTTGCGCCCCTCGGTCGGTTGGCGGGAGGTGTGGGCAATTAGTGCTCCCGTTGGGATTCGCGCGTAAAATTTACAGCTCACTCTGGAGAATTGCTACATGATGGGCTTCTGGTTGTGCGGCTCCTCCTTCTGCTCCTACTCCTGCTCCTTGGACTGTTTCAGTTACTCGCGCTTCAATTTATGAGCGCCCAGTGTGTGCTTTAATAGTTCTTGCCATTAAAATAATTTAATCAAACATACGTAAAAATATTTCCAGTCTTGATTGTAAGCCAAAACTTTCGATAACAATGAATATATCTTTATAGAATGAACTTGATTTTCTCTTTTTTTCTTCATTATACCCTGTACCCATAGGGTAAAAGGGGTATATTAAAGTCGCTAAAATGTATGTAACAGGCAGAAATAAACGTTTCCGACCCCATAAAGTATATATATTCTTGATCAGCATCACTAGCCGAGTCGATTGAGCCATGTCCGTCTGTCCGTCCGTCTGTCCGTCTGTCCGTCCGTCTGTATGAACACCTAGATCTCGGAGACTATAAGAGCTAGAGCTACCAAATTCGGTTTGTAGATCCGTCTAGTGTGCAGCCAGATCAAGTTTGTTTCAAATTTTTGCCACGCCCACTTCCGCCCCCGCAATATATCCAAACTGGACCAGCTGACCAAATTGTTGAAATCGGACAATAAATATCGGAGATATACCTATATGAGTTTTGCACTGCATTGCCAAGGCGACATTGGCTGGCAAGAGTGAGCGAGACAGCATGCGTTTGCTGTTGCTGCATGTTAAAGAGAATTTTGCATAAAATTAATGGCGATTTCGAGGATATTCTATTTCATTTAATATAACTAGTTGGTACAGGGTATACTCAATGTCGGCAGGGACGACTTGCTTGCTTCATTTTTATCTCAACACATTGTTATCCTTACAGTGTTTTTTTTTTTTTTAATTCATTTATTTACTTGATAGAAACATAAAGTAGGAGAAAGGAGTAACAAAATGAAGCAAAAGGTATTTACAAGAAAGTATATGAGGTAATAGAAAGTGGTAGGCGGGGATAATGGAGGTATGAATGCCAATGGAAATCCTGCGGGACCACTTGGGAGTATTGCATCGCAGGACCATGGCAGGCGGCTTATGCCCCTCCTACTGTGCGCTGCTTTTCCAGAGCTCGCAGTTTGGCCATCACCTGAGCTGCAAAGCTGCATACTGCCGACCAGTGCTTTTGGTTGGCCGTCATTATCGCCACTAAGTTATCGACAGTTAGAGCTTCACCACAAGCCATATGGACCGCCAATCTCTCTGCCTGGAACATGGGGCAGACAAAAATTACATGCTCGGGGCTCTCGGCTACTCCATTTTCGCAGTTTTTGCATTCCGGGCTAGATTGATGGTTGAACCTGAAGAGATACTCCCCAAAACAGCCGTGGCCACTTAGCATCTGAGTTAATTCAAATGTAACATCTCCGTGTTTCCGTTCAAGCCACGTCCGAAGATCGGGAATAATTTGGAAGGTCCAACGACCCTTCAAGGAGTTTTCCCAGCGAATCTGCCACGCTTCCCAACTTTCTCCACGCGCTGCAGCTTTGATTTCCCTTTTTTGAGAGGGAGACATCAATGGGTCCCTGGTTTGGGTGTATACCTTTTTCGCTTCCTGGGCTAGCAGGTCAATTGGCGTCATTCCCGCAATGACTAAAGCAGCATCATCCGAGATAGTGCGGAAGCCACAGCATACTCGCAGCGCAGACAAGCGATATATACTCTCCAGTGGCCTTCTATAGGATTTGCACTCCATCGCATTGGCCCAGGCTGGTGCCCCGTAAAGGATGGTTGACCGCATCACATTCATAAGCAGAAGTTCAACATTCACATTCATAAGCATGAAGTTCAACATAATACGATTAAGAGACCTTCCAAGTTCAGCTGCTCTGACGCCTACAAGATGCTCCTTGAAACTAAGGCGAGTATCGATCATAACGCCCAAGTACCTTATTGCCCGAGAAGACGATATTGTGCAAGTGTCCAGAGTGATATTTGCCACCTCGACAACTTTCCTACTACTTATTAGCACTGCCTCAGTTTTCTGGTCAGCCAGTTGTAGTTCAGCAGAAAAAAGCCATTGCTTTACCATTTTAATTGCTGTCGCTGTTGTGCTCTCGGCTTCATGAAGGTGTTTCGCCACAACCACGAGTGGCACATCGTCGGCGAAGCCTATAAGTTTCGCCTCGTTTGGCAATTGTATACGAAAAATGCCGTCACACATGACATTCCATAGTAAAGGGCCAACTATGGATCCCTGTTGAACAACCCCACGTACTATATGTTTACGAACGCCGCTTTCGGTGACGTATTGCAGGATTCTGCCTCGAAAGTAGTCCTCAACCAACAAAATTAAGTATTTCGGAACTTTAAAAGCCTTAAGTGCCTGAAGGATACAGCTCCAGTTTGCCGTGTTGAAGGCGTTCTTGACGTCTAATGTAGTGACTAGACAGTACTTTTTATGACCTCCCTTCCAACGTTGGCCCTCTATAGCCTTGGCAGCAATATCGAGCACTGTTGTTAGGGCGCCAATAGTCGACTTGCCTTTACGGAATCCAAATTGCATTTGCGAGAGGTCGCCAGCAATTTTTAGGGCACATTCGAGTCTGATACTTATTAATTTTTCGAACAACTTGGCTGCCGAATCCAGCAGGCATATCGGCCTGTACGATGATGCGTCACCTGGCTCTTTGTTTGGCTTCGGAATCAGAGTTAAATTCTGCTTTTTCCACCTGACCGGAAAGATGGCTTCCTTTAGGCAAGCATTGAATGTTTCGGCGAATTTTTCTGGCTGAAGCGCAACCACTAATTTCAGAGCTCTATTGGGAATAGAGTCAGGGCCTGGTGCCTTGTTATTTTGTAGGAGTGCCGCTGCGTTTTTAACCTCCTCTGCTCTAATTAAGCTGTCGACCGGTGGTAAATTTAACGTAGGTTGCCTTTCCGCTATAGACGACGTATCCGGAAAGAGTGTTTCCACAATGTTGACAATACGAGATTCCTCTGGCATGGCTGGCTTTGCTGCTCTAAGCTTCTTTAAGGCGACTTTATACGCTAATCCCCAGGGGTCGCTATCAGCGGAATCGCAGAGTTCAAGGAAACACGTTTTCTTACTCTCCTTGATTGCAATTTTTAATGCTCTCCGCCATTTTGAGAATTCGTGCTGTAGTTGCAAAAACTCAGGTTTTCCACGAGCTCTTTGATAGTGTCTTCTAGCTCTCAAGCATTTTCTTCTCACGTCCGCGATGTCATCATTCCACCTACTGGTGGAGTTCTACTACCGGAGTTCGGTGGCGACTATGCCCTCTGCGAACTCTTATGCTTGCGTCACATGCCCTTGTGACTGCGTCCATAAGTGTCTCTGTGGCATTAGTTGCATTGCAAGACAGTGCCGGAATTGCAAGTGCAGAAGCGAAGTTAGACGGACTGAAAGTATCGATCCGATAAATCTTGCCTGTTCGTAGGGAATCAGCCGAATATAATTTTGAGTTGGTTATGGCGCACGAAATGGCGAAGTGGTCGCTACCTGTGTAGCGGTCGCATAATTTCCAGTGGCAGTGTGGAAAAAGGAGGCTGCTGGCAAATGTGACGTCAATGACTGAGCCACGAACAAAGCCATGCGAGGCAAAAACGTGTTCGATCGCCGGTGCAGTGTTGCCGCATACCCATATGGCCGCCTTCCCAGAAAGGTCAACTGCCCAAAGGCTGTTTTTGGATGCTTTGTAGGGCTCGCTTATCCTTACAGTGTGCAAATGTGTGTGTGTCTGTGTTCATGAGTGTGAGTAATTCGGCGAAAGTTGAAGCGAATAAGGGGCATTGATTTTAATCAATTCTCTTTTGCTTACTTTTTCTATCTTTTAGTCGCACTTTGCCTTTTTTTCTTTTTATTTTATTTACTGCTGACTGCTGTCTGAATCTCTATGCACTTTTTTCCTTCTCTCTGTTTCAAGTGGCAAATTTTAGATATTTCCCCTAAGTGAATCGTTTTGTAACGTTCAAGCGGAAAGAATCTGGACTGTTGAGAACTCTATCTATCTTTCTATCCTAATAAATGATAAAGTTAGAAAATTATAAACTTTTTATATATAAATTACAATCGAAAGAGTATTCCACTGTGATTACTTTGGTTAATAAATTCTACGATTTCGTATTTATTTAATGTACAACAACAACGAAGAACAGAAGATCCAGCTGATTGTAACGAAGGCAGATTAAAACTTATGCACCCAGTTGAAGAGATTACAGAGTGTCTGTCGCCTTCTTACTAAACTTTTTAGGGAATGATATAGGAAATATATACTTACCATCTTTCTATCCTATCCTTAAGGATAATGTGAACTATGTTAGTTTTATGGCCAAATGGGTTAGAATGGCAGACCAACAACAACAACAACAACTTTAGCACTAGCATAACGAAATGACAATAAAATAAAAAAGAAAAATTGTAACTAACCGCCTCGGCGTGTCTCCACGCTCCGTTGTCCTGTTTCCCCGGCATTGTAAATGCTTTATGAGCCTTTTGGTGCTGCTACATTTCACTTAATAATCCGTTGAGTAGCTGCCTGTGATTTGTGGCCAACCCGATTCCGGCCAACAGTAGAGCTCTATAATGAGCCATACCAGAATGTATAAGTGGTGGAGATGTTGTTGTTGTTGCTGCACTGGCAAAACAATTTGAAAGTTTTTTTTCTCTTTTTTTTTTTTTGTCCAAAAAACATAATGTGTTGCTAATTATACCCTGTACCCATAGGGTAAAAGGGTATATTAAAGTCGCCAAAATGTATGTAACAGGCAGAATTAAGCATTTCCGACCCTATAAAGTATATATATTCTTGATCAGCATCAACAGCCGAGTCGATTGAGACATGTCCGTCTGTCCGTCTGTCCGTCCGTCCGTCTGTCCGCGTCCGTCCGTCCGTCTGTCCGTGTCCGTATGAGACACCTCGATCTCAGAGACTATAAAAGCTAGAGCTACCAAATTTGGTGTGAACATGCGTCTAATGCATACACAGGTCAAGTTTGTTTCAAATTTTTGCCACGCCCACTTCCGCCCCCGCAAATCGCGAAAACGTATTACTAGAGCTGTATTAAAGATATCGTATTCTTACTTGGCACACCTAATTATATATCAAAACTGGACCAGCTGACCAAATATAGTCAAAATCGGACAATAAATATCGGAGATATACCTATATGACTTTTGCACTGAATTGCCAAGGCGACATTGGCTGCCAAGAGGGTATTTGCATGAAATCTTTATGGCGATTCTCTTGAGGATATTCTATTTCATTTAATATAAACTATTGGTACAGGGAAATCAATGCCTGGTGAAGGACGACTTGCTTGCTTCATTTTTTTTATTTCTACATATATACATGTATGTACATTACCCCTTTCACTTTCCGCTAATATTGTTGGGTTTTTTTGCTCACTCCAGTTAACAAACTTGAAGCATTCCAATTTCTCAGCTTTTAATTTGCACCTTGCAGAGGGTATTATAAAATTGGTCAGATGTTTGTAACGCATGGAAATATACGTTTGCGACCCCATAAAGTATATATATTCTTGATCAGCATCAACAGCCGAGTCGATTGAGACATGTCCGTCTGTCCGTCTGTCTGTTTGTTCGGGCGTTTTTCGAACTTAAATTTTAAGCTACATGATTGAAACATGAAAAGTTAAGTTCCTTAATCGATGATGTAGGTTAAGTTTAAAAATTAGTCGGATCGGATAATTATAACCAAAGCTATTAACTAAAACGTGGAGGTACCTCGAGTAAAATAAGCAATTTTCCTTCGCAGCAAACAAACCAAAACAAATTCCAAGAAATCTGCCGTACAAACACAAAAGACGTGAGTTCGAATCCGCGCGGGGTTAAATAAGAATTATATAAAATTATTGTTTTTTTTGTTGTTGCATTTAAACTCAATTTTTACCCATTCACCCTACACCAAGTTTGAACAAGATCGGATAATTATTAAGGTTACAAATCAATAATCAAATATAAAAGAAATTAAATTTATTTTAATGCTCACGCACACACATACATACGTATGCAAAAATTCTTCACCACGCTGTGTGTGAGAGAGAAAGAAATATTTGAGTTGTGTTCTTGCACAGAACGAAATTGAAAGAGCGAGATGCCATGCGTTTGCTATATATGTCGAACTGGCTTAAGTAAGTTAAGTAAGCACGGTGGCGTAGTATGTAGAGTTCTTCTGCGCGATTTCTCGATATTTGGTGCTGGTTCAATTCTCGGTGAAGACGGTGAGATGAAGATATGTGTATTTTCTTCTGTTTTTTTTTTTTTTGTTTTTTTTTTTTTTTGTTAAACATTTATGCCAATTATTTTTAAATTTTTGTTTTTTAATTAAATAATAAAACAGTGAAGCTGCAGTAGCATACAAACTTCGGCAAAGGCGGAAGTTAGCTTCTTTGATATTTTTATTTATATTACTTTTTTTTTTTTTTAAGGAACGATGTTGCTTGCAAGGCGACTGAAATTTAGTTAACACGCTGCCCAAAAGGTTAAGAAGCTACAACCGCACTCTAAAATTTGCGACGAAACTCAGCAACAATTCTGACTGTCGCGACATCGCTGTCGTTCTTTGTAGCTTTGCAACTTTGACAAGACATGCAAAAGTCTGCAAAATGTAACAAAAGACAATGTCGCCTGTTACGCAGCTGGTACCCATATACATGTGTGTATGTGCAAATATTTTAAATTCGAGTGAAACTCAAAGGCAACACCAACATCAATATCACTGAGTGCATAGCACACATTGACGATTTATGCATATACATATGTACTTTATGGGAAACGTATATTTCTATGCGTTACAAACATCTGACATAGATGTGTACATGTTTTGTTGCCTGTATCGCTCTGTCCGATACAGCAGCACTTAATGACCTTTAGCACGATTAGGCAACAATTTATGCATTATTAATGAAATATTTATAATATGATATGATATAATTCATGATGTTTATGATATATCATTGTTTATATCTTTGTTGCTTTGAACATTTTTTTTTGTTGTTTTTGTTTTTTTTTTTTTTGTTTGATACTTATGCATGAACATAAGTTCCGTTCGGGGCACTTTTCCCCCGTCCCCGAAGGGTCGTCAGGCTAGCGCCAGTTAACATCTTGGCCAAGTTTGTCGTGGTCGAGCCAAGTGTAACCTTTCTTTTTTTAAATATTCATTTAGTTTCATTTTTAGTTTTATGAAAAATTAAACATCCGTCTTGTTTGACGTTCAACAACAGAATCAATAACTCTTATTCGGCCAACATGCCGTTCTCAGCTTCAGTTAATGCTTACAAAACTAGTGTGTATATATGTATTGAGATGTATGTATTTAT
>JAECWY010002213.1:0-69886 GCA_018151275.1 Drosophila prosaltans
TGTCTGGAACGTGAAGTGTGTTCTTGTATGATGTTCTTGATGTATTTCTTTTCTTTATTATTAATGCCTCATTTATCGATTCATTTTTGTTTCTGTTTCGCGCTTCATTTTAGAGTTTCGGGTGCTAATAAAGTATCTTGTGATTCGATTGCTATGCGAAACGTTTCATACTCTTCCGAAATGCTGTATAACAGGAGAATAGAAATTAAATCGTTAATATCTAATAACTCCGTTTCATTTATTTTATCCACTATGTCAAAATATTTATCAACGTGACTTCTCATGTCTCTGCCCGGATTTAATTTCAATAGAATTAATGATTTTAATAGATTGGCGTTACGTGCTGGCCCAGTGGACTGATATACATATGCTGTGTAAATTTTTCCATACTTAATTTGAAGTTTCACAATTTTTGATTTGCTTCAATTCCGTAGTTGACATAGCCAAGATTGTTGTTCACATATTTCCAGGTATCATTATACCCTTGCAGAGGGTATTATAAAATTGGTCAGATGTTTGTAACGCATAGAAATATACGTTTCCGACCCCATAAAGTATATATATTCTTGATCAGCATCAATAGACGAGTCGATTGAGACATGTCCGTCTGTCCGTCTGTCCGTCTGTCTGTTTGAATCACGATGACAGCCTCAAATTTCAAGCTACATGGTTGAAACATAAAAAGTTAAGTTCCTTGATCCATGAAGTATGGTGGTATTGAAAATTAGTCGGATCGGATAATTATCACCGGAGCTATTAACTAAAACGTGGAGGTACCTCGAGTAAAATAAGCAATTTTCTTTGGCAGCAAAGAAACAAAAACAAATTCTAAGAAATCTGCCGTACAAACACAAAAGACCCGAGTTCGAATCCGCGCGGCACCAAATAAGAAATATATAAAATTATTGTTTTTTTGTTGTTGCATCTAAATTCAATTTTTACCCATACACCCTACACCAAGTTTGAACAAGATCGGATAATTATTAAGGTTACAATTCAATAATCAATTTGATAGAAATTAAATGTATTTTAATGCACGCACACACATCCATATGCAAAAATTCAACCACCACGCGGTGTGTGAGAGAGACAGAAATATTTGTGTTGTGTTCTTACGCAAAACGAAATTGAAAGAGCGAGATGCAATGGGTTTGCATATATGTCGAATTAGCTTACGTCAGCTAGGAAAGGACGGTGGCGTAGTATGTAGAGATCGGTGCCACGATGGGCTCGGTGTTTGATGGTTCAATGCTCGCTCGGTGATGAAGTGAAGATTTTAAGATGTGTTTTTTTTGTTTTTTTTTTTATTTTGTTAAACATTTATACCAATTATTTTGCTGCAAGGGTATACAAACTTCGGCAGAGCCGAAGTTAGCTTCTTTGATATTTTTTTTGATTAAGAGCGCTTCCATTTGAATTTTCCAGGTATCAAAGTTTTCTTTGCCCAAAGGCTCTGTACGTACACTTGTGACACTCATTGTTCTTTTGTAATTTTATTACGTTTTGTATTGTTCTCTACAATGTTTTCTTTCTTTTTGTCTTTCTCTTTTCGCGTTTTCGTTTCTAGCTACACAAGTTAGAATTTTCTAGAAGGTATACAAGCGACTATAGAAGCGTTGTTTCGGCGCCACACAGGCGGCGTTTCTTGAGTAAAGTTCGCAGTTTTTCTTTTCTCTTTTTTCGGTTCTTCTTGCCGAAATTTATTTCACCACAATTTTAACACATTTTTAATATCCAATTACACTTGCGAATTTTTTTAGCTGGATTTTATTCTAAGGATATAATGTTAGAAATAGTTTTAATTAGAAACATTAATATATTTTCATTTCTTTTTTTTATTTTTTTTTTCTACAGGATTAACTGTTAGTTATTCTTTTCGATTAGTTTCCCAAATTAAACCCTCTGTAGCCAAGCCACCACCATTCTATATCCGTGGTGCAAACTGCACTCCATTGGTGCCAAAATTGGCAGCGGTAGTTGGTCAAAATAACTTTTATGTGACACCACTCAATAGTGATAACATAAAAGAGACCAAAGTGCAAGCCAAAAGTGAAGAATTCTATCGTACTATTGGAAAGTACTTTAGAAAGGAAAATGTGAATTTCTACACTTTCCAACTAAAGAGTGCCAAAGGCCTTCAAGCGGTGATCAAAGGCATTGAACCAACGGTTCCGACTCAGGAAATAGTTGAAGCATTGAAAGAGAAGGGCTTTGAAGTAAAGTCCGTCTCCAACATACTGAACAGAAATAAAGTACCTCTACCTCTATTCAAAGTGGAGTTACAGCCCACATGTGATAAAAAACTTAAACCTAACACTAATCACCAGGAGTTTGGGCACACAAAGTCCTTCTGCAGCCTTCGCCCAGTTTGCGTTGGCTGTGGACAAACTCAAAAGGATTTCAAATATTCAAATCACAAATCACCCAGACGGCAAGGCTCACGGAGGAACTGGTATCCTAAACAAAAACCGGATAAAACATTGTCTGCACAATGAATTTTCCAAACAATACCTACAAGCAACTTCAACATGTGTCCAAACCACTTTCGGCAGTACAACCGTGGTTGCACTTTACTGCCCACCACGATTATCAATCTCTGAAAAGAGTTTACTGATTTCTTCAATATACTTGTAGTATGATTTATTGCTGTAAGAGACTACAACGCGAAGCACCCTCATTGGGGATCTCGGCTGGTAAATCAAAAAGCCAAACAGTTGTATAACACAATCATCAACCCAGCAAACAAAATGGGCAATGCCTTACCGAATAAGCCCACGTACTGGCCAGCAGATCCACCCAAGCTCCCAGATCTAATAGACTTTGCAATCACCAGGGGAATTGCGCACAATTTGATAACGACAAAGCACCCACTCGGGCTAACAAATTGGAAAGCAAACTGGCTCAGCGAGCTGAATCCCAAACTGGACGACGAAGAAGACATCGAGCTTTGCACCTCTGCACTAGAGTCGACGCTTATTGAAGCAGCAGATATCTCTACCCCAATTATCAATCACACCCAGAAAAAACACAAGTCTAACAACCGACTAATTGAACTACTTCTAGCAGACAAAAGACGGCTCAGGCGAGAATGGCAAATGTCTCGATCACCGGCAGCAAAACATCTCCTAAAGGCAGCTTCGCGAACTCTAGCAAAAACGCTTAGGCTAGAAGAAGCAAGGACACAGCGGCTATACATCGAGAAGCTCTTCCCTACCAGCACCAAATATCCGCTGTGGAAAGCACATCTAACCATAACTGCTCCAGCCGAGATAATTTCACGAAGAAAGAGCACTCATCTTTGCAGCTCATCTAAAAACGGTCTTTCTGCCAAATCCGTCAACAAACTCTTTTCAGCTCCCCACCTTGCGCACCTCAATGGAAAGGGAGTAACCGAAACTCCAAACGGAGGAAATTTCTGCAATTATTAAAAACTATCTTAACCCAAGAAAGTCGCCCGGCCATGACAAAATAACCCCAAAAATGATCCGACAACTCCCGATCTGTGCCATCCAACACATCTGCAAACTCTTCAACGTGATAGTAAAAACTGGTCACTTTCCCATAAGTTGGGAAAAATCAGTAATCATAATGATCCCAAAACCCAGAAAAGACAAAACACAGCCTTCTTCATACAGACCCATCAGTTTATTGCCAAGTCTTTCAAAACTATTTGAAAAAGTCCTACAACTCCGTATAAATACAATCTTGGTTAACCAAAATATAATCCCACATCATCAGTTTGGCTTCCGTGAAAAGCATGGCACAATTGAGCAAGTCAACCGTATCACCTCAGAGATCCGCACAGCATTCGAGCAAAAAGAATATTGCACAGCAATTTTTATACCCTGTACCCATAGGGTAAAAGGGTATATTAAAGTCGCTAAAATGTATGTAACAGGCAGAAGGAAGCGTTTCCGACCCCATAAAGTATATATATTCTTGATCAGCATCAACAGCCGAGTCGATTGAGACATGTCCGTCTGTCCGTCCGTCTGTCCGTATGAACACCTAGATCTCGGAGACTATAATAGCTAGAGCTACCAAATTTGGTGTGAACATCCGTCTAGTGTCTACACAGGTCAAGTTTGTTTTAAATTTTAGCCACGCCCACTTCCGCCCCCCGCAAATGAAAAAAGAAAATTTTAAAATCAATTTACAAGAGCTGTAATAAAGATATTCAATTGTTATTTGGTAGACATAATTATATAGCCAAAATGCACGCAAAAACTGACTAAATCTTATTCAAATCGGACAATAAACATCGGAGATATAGCCATTTGCATTTTGTACTGAATTGCCAAGGCGACATTGGCGGATATGAAAGAGCGAGATAGCATGCTTTCGCTGCTGCTGCATGTTAAAAGGAAATTTTGTTTTGAATTGATTGCGATTTCGAGAGTGTTCGAACTTTTGTTTAGTGCCTACGCAAATCAAGAGTTTAAAATTTTTGCCACGCCCACTTCCGCCCCCCGCAATTTAGAAAAAACGATTTACTAGAGAAGTTTTAAAGCAATCACATTCTTATTTGGCACACCCAACAATGTGGCCAAAATGCATTATCTGACCAAATTTAGTCGAAATCCTACAATAAATATCGAAGATATATGAATATGCATTTTGAACTGAATTGCCAAGGCGACACTAGCTGGAAAGAGTGAGCGAGATAGCATGCGGTAGCTGTTGCTGCATGTTAAAAGAAATTTTGAATTAAGTTGACGCCGATCTTGATTTAATATAACTAGTTGGTACAGGGTATACTCAATGTCGGCAGGCACGACTTGCTTGCTTCATTCTCTATGTCGCCTAATATATAAAATAAAAGCGACGCTCCCACAATACACACATAGGCTAATGGAATCTTATCTATCCTACAGAAAATTCGCTGTACGATGTAATAGCTTCACCTCTGATGACTACGAATCAAGACAACGTGCTGGGTTCAACTCTGTATCTTTTGTACACAGCGGACATACCAAGCGGACACAACAAGCCCTACACTCATCAAATCTACTTTCGCCGATGACACGGCTATCCTCAGACGCTCCAAATGTCCGATCAAAGCTGCTGAGCAACTGGCAACCCACCTAAAGGAGGTAGAAAAGTGGCTAGCAGATTGGCGCATCCGTGTAAATGAACAGAAATGCATGCACGTTACGTTTACCCTCAATAGAAGAAACTGCCCATCATTGACGCTTAACAATGTGCCAGTGCCTCAATCCGACGATATTGTATGTCTACTCGACAGAAGATTAACTTGGCGTAAGCATATCGAAGCCAAGAAAAAGCAAATAAAGCTCAAAGTAATCGGACTACATTGGCTTATCAACGCACGATCTCCCCTATGTCTGGAGTTCAAAGTTTTCCTCTACAACTCTGTATTAAAACCCATCTGGACATATGGCTCTGCACTATGGGGAAACGCAAGCAAGATACAAAGGGCTCAATCCAAGGTTCTAAGAACCGTCACGGGAGCACCTTGGTATCCGAAATAAAAATGTACAGAAAGCGTAATAACCGAAATAAAGGTACAACAGCTTAAGTACACCGCTAAACTGCAGGCACACCCGAATTCCCAGGCCAAATCATTAATCCGAGTACGTGAAAGTACTCGTGTTCAACGAAACGACCTCCCAACCCTCTAGTAATTAATCAGGGCCATAGATCAATGTAGCATCTTAGGTTAGGTTATCTGTTAGATTAGGATAAACCTAGAAAATTGCTGTTAGTCTTATAAGCCTATGTAAGAGATCCAGCAAACAAATAAAACGTTAAAAAAAAAGATTAGTTTATTATTCAATAAGAGTAGATTTAAATTGTGGAAAATAAATATATTAAACATATTAAATGATGAAGGATGAATTATTTTACAAGGTATAATAGGTTTATTAATTATGAGAATTGTAGGAGGGAGAATGTTAAATTGATTAATTTTTCCTTATCCTTATATAATTTGTTTACCTTTATTTGTATGTATTTTTGGAGGTTTATTAGGTTATTTAATTTCTTTAATGAAGTTTTATAATTTAAATAAATCTTTATTACATTATTGTTTGCAGGAGGGTGGTTTTCTTCATCCTTTGGCTGGTTCCACAGCATAAAAACGCCAAGACTTTCACTTCACAGGTTGTATGTATTCACACTCTTTTCTTCAACGTTATAATTGAGATTAACTTTACAGATAACATGGTACCTTAACATTACAGGCCGTGGTGAAAGCTCTCCCGTTCAGCACTCCCGTCTCGCTCTCTACGTCATTTGTGACGTAGACATCCCGGCCCCCTTGCAATATCATGATTGCGAATGTTTCATGGGTGTGGGCAGCTACCGGCCAATGTCCACCCGAAGATGGTGCGCTGGACCACGGGGAATCCGTCCCGACTCGCGCGGCAATCTGCCCGTACTACTCGGGGGTGTACATCACCGCCCAACACCACGAAGATGGAGGCCGGAGCGTGGACGGGCTCATCCGCCATCCTCAGGTCCGCGAACCGCTGGCACACGCTGTCTTGGACGGGCCGAGCGGATGTTCGGAACTGGAGGGTCGAATCCAGCAATGATGATGGTCGCCGTGGGCATCACCAAAGTGGATGACAGATTCAGGAGTCCTGTGAGCGAGGGTTTGGACGCCTTACTGGAGGAGGCGGCTGGCGGCTCCCGTGATGTGGAACGGCGCTCATCGTCGTGCAGCAACGTATGGTGCCGCTGGTTGCACCTCTGGCATCGCCGTCCACTGCGGCAGGACTTCTCTGAATGCTCGTAGGCAATTCGAGCAGTATTTATTAATTAGGACCGCTCGGAGCCTCTTCTCTGTCGCCAGCTTGAGGAACCAGGTCTGACTACGCTAACTCACTGGATGAGACACCTCTACTTGCCAAATCGGCGGGGTTGTGTTCTGACCGAACATGATGCCATTGTTGGGCGTCGCAAATCTGTGTTATTTTCGCTACTCGATTTGCCACGAATGTGGTCCATCTGCACGGAGGTTTCTGAAGCCAAGACAGCACAATGGTGGAGTCTGTCCACAGATGCAAATCAGGATTGTCTACCGGCATGTAAGGGAGAACTGCTGCAGTCATCTCAGCCAAGAGGACTGCTCTACACAATTCTAATCGAGGGAGGGAAACGGTTTTCACTGGAGCCACTCTTGTCTTGGAGGTAAGGAAATTCGTGAAGCTGTGATTCCCTATCACAGCTCGAACGTACAGCGCTGCACCATACGCTCGCTCGGATGCATCACAGAACCCGTGATGCTCAATGTGGACCTTTGGTTGAGAGTGTACCCATCTGGGGATACGGATTTCGTTGAGCGACTGGTAATTGGTCACAAACCGACTCCACTGTTGGTCAAGATCGGACGGAAGTGGGTCATCACAACGGAGCTCACGTAGCCACAAAGTTTGCATAAACATCTTGGCACGAACAATGAATGGAGATAACAGCCTGCTGGATCGCAATTTAGAAATTTGGGACAAAACCTCGCGCTTCGAGTAGGAGGATTTTTACTCCAGTGGAGAAGGAACGAAGAAAAATTCGTCAGTCGTGGCTCTCCATCGAATCCCCAGCGTCTTGGTTACGCTAGCGTCATCGATTTCCAGAAACTCGGAATTCAACAGGTGGCCTGACGGAATGTCAGGCAGAAGCGGCTTATGATTGGCCGTCCACTTTCGTAGGGGGAACCCAGCAGTCTCCATCGCACATGACAGCTCTTTAATGGCCTCACAGGCCCCGTGTTGCGTGTGGGCACCAGCTAATACGTCATCCACGTACAAGAAACTGCGAATAACTTCACTAGCTCGATGATATTGTGATTCCACATCGCTTGCTAGCTGTTGGAGAACTCGAATCGCAAGGAAGGAGGCGCAATTTACTCCAAATGTGACGGTTTTAAGCTCGAAATCGCTTAATTCGCCATTTGGTGTGCGGAACAAGATTCGCTGAAACGGAGTGTGTCGATGCTCAACAAGGATTTGCCGATACATCTTGGTAATATACCAATACACTTAAGTAGTTGCATAGTTAGGTCGGATTGTAGGACCGGCCCTGTATGCAAGACATCGTTGAGGCTCTGCCCATTGGTGGAGGAACTGGAGGCGTTGAATACTACGCGAACTTTAGTAGTGGTGCTTTCTGGCTTAAACACCACATTATGTGGAAGATAAAATACAGAGCTACCGTCTGCAGGACTAACCCTTTTTCATATGACCAAGGTCTATGTACTCTTGGATCACCGAGTTATACTGTGCTTTAAATTCGCGATTCTTGCTCAGTCGGCTCTCGTTCCGAAGGAACTGAGCCAATGCACTTGACCTTGAATGACCCAGCTGGATATTACTAGGCTCTCGGAATGGAAGGCTGACGATATATCGTCCCGAGGTGTCCCTTTTGGTGGTTCGGACGAAGTTCTCCTCACATTCGGAATCGAACTCTTTCATTCTCCTCACAGTGAGATCCTCCACCTCCCAAAATTTTGTGAGAAGTTTATCTAATTGGCTGTCTGGGGGATGCACGACTCGATTGGAAAACGAGGAGATTGCCCGTTGGTCGATTTGGGACTCGTCAATTGGCTCTGTGAGTACCCACCCGAATATGGTCTCTTCCCCAAGAAGGGTGCCACAAATGTTGGTTTCTTTGCCCTTCAAGGAAATTGCCAGAAGCACATCAGACCCGAGCAGTAAATCTACTTGGGCACTGTGACGGAAATTCGGATCAGCAAGAGGCAAGTTGGGCAGATTCTCTAAGGCACTCTCGCTAATGCTATGCGTCGGAAGATTGCCTGCCAAATACGGTAAGACATAGGCAGACGTGGGCACTCGCCGTTCTGGAATCAATGGAGAACCTATGACGAGCTGAGAAAGCTTATGGGCTTGAGCGGGAGTCGACATGGTCAGAACAGATATGTGGTCAGTCACTGTTTTGAATGGAACTTTTATTTGATTGAAAAGTCGCTCCGTTATGAAACTCCCTTCAGATCCTGGATCAATTAAAGCACGAGCCCTATAGGATACTCCCTGATGACGCACGATAACCATGGCGGTTCCCAAAAGGACTCGCTTCGCACTGGATGCAAAAAACCTTTGCGTGCGAATAGGTGGTTCTGCCGGAAGGCTCGGCTGATACGATCACTGGCAGCTATAAACTCAGCCAAGGCCATGGTGGATACTCGAATACGTCGTTGCGTTTCAGAACGAGTAGAAACTGAAGGTGCCGATACTGTGATGTGCGGAACTAGCTGCGCAGTTTCGGGGCTAGATGGGCTCGACGCTCGGGAAGTTTTCGGAGATGACAATCGTGGCTCAGATGAAGCTCGTTAAATGCCGCGACTCTGACCCTTGAGAGCTGAAGACTCACCACTAGCAGAACTTGGATGACATTTAATTGTTAATTGCAGGAGAAGCGAGACTTCTTGATTTTGATGTCGGGTTCGTAGGCGATGCAGAACGTGGAGGAACAGTGAGCCGAGTTGACTTAGCGCTAGTCTTGGGTTGCTCGATTGGCATAATCTACTTCGACTTTTTTAACCGTTGCTAGACGTAGCAGTGTCGCCACGACACTGAATTGTTATTGTTGCCGGAAAATGGTACCTTCATGGGATTGTAATTCGTCATAAAAGTCTTTGTCGCTATTCATTGTAATACAATAGTTGTGTAATATGCACGCAGCTCTTACAATACTTATTGCCTTTTCCACTTTTGTTTCAATTGGCCTGTAAAATATGCGCCATTTTTGTGCAAGAATTCCAAAAGCATTTTCGACTACTCTTCTAGCCCGGCACAATCTGTAATTAAACATCTCTTTTTATACCCTGTACCCATAGGGTAAAAGGGTATATTAAAGTCGCTAAAATGTATGTAACAGGCAGAAATATACATTTCTGACCCCATAAAGTATATATATTCTTGATCAGCATCACTAGCCGAGTCGATTGAGACATGTCCGTCTGTCCGTCCGTCTGTCCGTCCGTCTGTCCGTCCGTCTGTCCGTCCGTCTGTCCGTCCGTCTGTCCGTCCGTCTGTATGAACACCTAGATCTCGGAGACTATAAAAGCTAGAGCCACCAAATTTGGTGTGAACATTCAAATTTTTGCCACGCCCACTTCCGCCCCCGCAAATCGAGAAAACGTATTACAAGAGCTGTATAAAAGATATCGTATTCTTACTTGGCACACCTAATTATATACCCAAACTGCTCCACCTGACCAAATTTTGTCCAAATCGGACAATAAATATCGGAGATATACCTATATGAGTTTTGCACTGAATTGCCAAGGCGACATTGGCTGGCAAGAGTGAGCGAGACAGCATGCGTTCGCTGTTGCTGCATGTTAAAGAAAATTTTGCATAAAGTTGATGGCGATTTCGAGGATATTCTATTTTAGTTAATATAACTAGTTGGTACAGGGTATACTCAATGTCGGCTGGGACGACTTGCTTGCTTCATTTTCATCTCGTTTTGATTGCCGATACGGAAAAGGTTGAATTAAAAATGGCTTTAGCGCAAAGGCCTCATCACCAATAAGAACATGTGGAGAAGGCTCATTTTTACCAGGCAAATTGCATGGTTTTGGCACATTCATATTGTTCGTTCCGAATTTTAATCCCATGTTGGAATTTTCAAAAATTCCACCATCACTGTTTTTGCCATATCCGCCAATAACCACGTAAAGAAACTTATAATCAGGTCCTACTCTGGCCACTAGTACTAAAGAAAGAAGAAAATTTATTCAAATAGCACCAGTAAGTTGATCTGGTTTTATTTGGAGTTTGGAAACTGCCACTTACTTAAAAAATTTTCTGCTGATTGCTTCCACATAGCTTCAGTTGGCTCAGGCATGTATATTGGTTCTAGATTTTTGACAATTGCTTCGCCAACATTCCATTACAATGCTACCAACTGTTGAAAATCCGACATGAAAGCTGTGTCCAACTGTATAAAAACTGTCTCCAGTTGCAAGGAATCTGTAAAATGTAAAGTAATTAATTTTTGTATATTAAGGTGATGAACTAAAAAAAAAATGGAAAAATTTAAGAGACTCCTATGCGAAATATCTGAGGTCAACAAAATGTACTATAGGGCAAGCAGCAGTTCATAAATCATGGATTTGGTCCAAGCAAATGGAAAGTTTTCGTCCATTTCTTTCTTTTGCCAAAACGTTTTCGAATGTCAGTAGCATTGGTCCATCTGAACCATCTTCATTCATCTTTTCAATGCACAGAGAATCGCATATTGATTACGAGAGAAATGAAGAATTCAATCAATCTATCGTAACTAATCCTGCCGTTGATGATGAAAAACCTCCATTGAAACGCTTTAAAAGACAGTCCACTCAACCAACATCATCCGTAAAGAATCTAATCGATTATTTGCAAACAAAGAACAAAACTAGAAGGATGGGCTAACTTCGGCCGTGCCGAAGTAATTTTCTTGTAACTCAACAAAAAAAATTTGAGATCTGTTTGTTCCTATGGGAGCTATAGCATATAGTCAACCGATTTGGCTGAAACTTAGTACAGCCATTTCTATATATACTTAACTTTCAAATACCAAATTTCGTAACAATCGTTTTAAAAACACCCAAGTTATTGCTCTATAACAATATTCTTGACCGATCGTTCCTATGGGAGCTATAAGATATAGTCAACCGATTCTAATGAAACTCGGTGGATATGCTAGAAAGTATATCAAACTCATTAACAGCAAATTTTGTAATATTTGATTGAAAAACAACAAAGTTATGGAGGTTTAACTCTATTCTCGACCGATCGTTCCTATGGGAGCTATATGATATAGTCATCCGATCGGGATGATTCCGAGATATACAATGTCTGCAGCAAAAGGAAGCCTAGGTGCAAAATTTCAGCTCGTTGGCTTTAAGGGTCTCGGAGAAGAAGCTGTTGATCCAGACAGACGGACAGACAGACGGACATGGCTATATCAACTCAGCTTGTCGTGCTGATAAATAATATATATACTTTATATAGTCGGAGATGCTTCCTTCTATACGTTGCAAACTTCTGACCAAAATAAATATACTCTTTTTGCAAGGGTATAAAAACGCAAGACGATGTTGACATTTTGTTTAGTGCGCATGCCAAAACAATTAAAAAATTCAGTCCGATGAGACAGGCTCAAATTAAATATAAAATTGCAAAACTCATTATGGAGGAAGAGATCGCGAGTCTTGAGGAAAATTCACCCAGTTACACCACCAGCAGCCTTTCATCACACTTTACACTTGATAACAACTCTACTTCGAACAGTGTTAACGTAAATTTTACCTCAGGTGATTCAAATGTAACATATGATACATTAATATTACTTTAAGTAGATTGCCAATCGTTCCTGGGGTGAAATGGGCTCCCTGTAATGTGTGTGCTGCTTTTTAATATCAACTTCGATCATCTTCAAAAGGTTATCGAAGCAGGTGGAGGTCATTCGAAAATATATATAAAATCTTCGTTCATCCTTCCGAAGTTGCTGCATTAAATTGCTGAATTCTCCGTGGGAATGCCTCTCCGCATTTGTGGAATGTACCCAAGTCCTTTTTTACCTTAATAAATTATATAACGTTACAATAAACCACCACAATAAATCAAACATTTAATACTCACGCATTTTTTTTTCATTTTCTTCTTCTAATAACAACGTTAATAAAAGAACTTCTTCATCAGAGGAAGACATTTTAGCGAATAACAAAATAAAGCCGCGAATAACAAAATAAAGCCGCGAATAACAAAATAAAGGCGCGAATTGCGATTTGGACGCGGAAATTTTTCCGCTTTTTATTCGCGTCGCTGCCGCTGCGAATAAATCGCTCTGGTGTGTGGGAAAATTTAAATGATGATTAAAGAGAATGGGATCGGAATATTCAAGCAATTAGTTGTGCATTAACAAATTCTCTTCATCAGAGTATTAATGTATCACCATATCATGCACTTTATGGATTTAATATGATAATACACGGATCAGAATATCAGCTGTTAGCAAGGTTGAACATACTATCAGAGCCAGGAGTTGCACTTGCAAGAGATGATAGATTAACTTTATTATGTGGAGATATTAAAAGGAGTATCGCAAGAGCTTGTGAGCAACAGGCAAAACAATACAATTTAAGAGTAAGGGAAATTTCATATTCAGTCGGACAACAGGTTTTCCGGAGAAACTTTTGCCAAAGTAATTTTTCAAAAAATGTTGCAGCTAAACTATGTCCACCTTTTGTAAAAGCACGATTTCGAGAGAAGGTAGGAAATTCGATATATATTTAAGAAGATTTGCAAGGAAATATTATAGGGAGATTCCACGCGAAAGATATACGACAGTGATTGGCAATAATTGTGCTCTTTTTCTTTCAGGCTAATCAGGCTCATGTAAGACATAGCAGATTATCCAGGCTTGTAGTGTACAATTATTCCCAATATAGTTTTTTTTTTTAAATTAGAAGCTGATAGAAAAATTAATTTTATGTTGTTTGGTTTGGCGATTTAAAAATGGTTATCTGCTTTATCCAGAATGCAAGCTTAACGATAAGAGGGAGTATAAGAGCTAGGTCATCTGACAGCAGCAGCAGCAAGAATAGGGACTAGAGGTTAACCATTTCCGTAGTTCAGGCCTTTTCAATTTTGGCTGGCACGAGGTGCAGATGGAAAAATAAGAAGTGACGAAAAAGAAAATATATAAGAAAGTCATATAAATTTTATTGTGCTTACTAATTAAACAGAAGTAAATTGCACATGACCTGAGCCAAGTGAAATTGAAAGTGGTCAGAGATCAAAAAGTGCACAGTTCAAATTTTCCGTTTAAACCTGGTTTTAGCAAAAACGTGAGTACTACGCAGTTTTTTTGTGAGATTTTATTATAGAAAAGTGAAGTTGCAGGTACTGCTGAATGGTGAGACAAGAAAACTCCAATATATTATAATTAAAAAGACAGCAGCGGTAGCCAAAAAAAGAAAAGAAAAAGAAGGAAGAAGAGTAATTATGAGATTTGGGATGGTCATGAGGTAACTAGAATTTATTTTATTCCGAAACGCCTCTTTACAAAAGCTATTCTCTTTAGAGTCCCGTTTCCGAAAATGAATGATTTAAGCGGCGTATTGACATAGGCCCAAGATTTGGAAAAAAGCTCTTCTGCTAGGAGAGAGCCATTCTAGTGCACGATCGGCCTTAGTACAGGCATTACGTCACCGCGGCGCGACGAGAGCGAAAGTGATGGAAAAAGAAAAGTCCAATACATAGAAGATAGGCCTATGTACATATATACCGTTGCGGAATTAAAACAAAAGAAAATGATATACACGTGGCGTGGAAAAAAAATTTTTTTAACTAAAAATAATAGAAGCATATATGCATATATTTGTATCTATGTAAGTATAGATGGTTATTCACAAATACATAAAAAATAAGGAATCAAAAAGAAAAGAAAAAATTGTATATATGTATGTATGTGTATATATTGTAATAAAATTTACTTTTATTAGCTTATTCGCCTCTGTCTTGGCCGAGCGGATATGGTACAGGCGAATTTAGGTGTGAGGACGCCAGCAAAACACAAATAATAATGTTTTATGGAAGGATGGCACCAAACAAAAAAGATTAAAATTCTCCTGAATTTTCTTTACCCAGAGCTTGTAGTTGTCGTCGCACCGGAACCGGAAGAGAAAGTGAAAGTTGGCCGCATCCAACTTCTAAAATGTTGCCTTACATCAGTAGTTTGTGTGGAGTTGCCAATCCTGTGGTGGCCGATTTGTTATCGGCGTACGTCCGAACCGGCGGATTCAAATTGAAACGCCTATCGGCGTTACACTACCCCCTCCTTAGACTCGAGGCTCCTGACCGAGTACTAGATCTTGACGAGGATCAGAAAGATAGGTGGCAAGGCGGTTGACATGAACTGTTTTTGTAGCTCGTTTTCCGGGTGGTCGAACTTCGTACACCAGGTCAGATATTCGGCGGACTACTGTGGTGGGTCCGATCCAGTCCGATTGCAACTTGGGGCAACGTCCAATGCGGCGGCTAGGTGAGTACAGCCATACGTTGTCACGAGCATTCAGGTTGACGGTTCGCAGTTGATGTTGCAGGCGCTCCACGAATTCAGGATAGTCCTGACTGCTTAATGTGGGGCTGCCGAAAAGCAACTCGCAGGGCAATCGCAACTCACGTCCAAAGGTGAGCATGGCAGGCGAATATCCAGAACTGGCATGCGGTGCTGAGCGGTAGGCCCATAACGCCAGGGGAAGCAGCTCATCCCAATCTTGCTGGTTGGTGGACACAAATTTGGCCAGATAGTCCAGGAGGGTCCGGTTGAATCGCTCGACCAGTCCATCAGACTGGGGATGCAGTGGCGTAGTGCGACTTTTCTCCACGTCTAGCAATTGCATGCAGGCCTGGAAAACACTCGATTCGAAATTCCGCCCTTGGTCAGAATGTAGGATAAAGGGGGTGCCGAATCTACTGAACACTTCCTGAACCAGCACTCGGGCTACAGTCTCCGCCGTCTGATTGGGAATGGCTGCACATTCGGGCCATTTGGTAAAATAATCCATGACTACGGCGACGTATCGATTACCACGAGGCGTGGTGGGCAAAGGGCCTAGTATGTCGATGGCGAGGCGTTCGAAAGGTGCGCCCATGCTGCTATGTCGGCACTTTGACCGATCCAGTAAAATCGCTTCTTTGCCTTAGCTAATGTTTTCTTCAGCCCGAAATGGCCACCAGTCGATGCGTCATGAACGCCTCGAATGGCGCTGTCCACTAGGGCACGGGGGACGAGAGCCACGGGGGTGTTCTCAGCGTTTTTGATGGTTATAATTCCCAGATCATCTAGTGCTAACCGATCGAAGAGGTGCCACAATGCTCGGACTTCAGGACTTTCACCCCAAAGACTTGCCTTGGGTGGTCGTTGAGCATGAAGCAGCCATTCTCGCACCTTCGCTAGGGCCTCGTCTGACTCCTGGGCTTTGCGATGCTCCGGTAGAAGGACTTGGGTGAGCAGCACATTAATGCCGTCCTTTTGTTCCGCTCGTTGGCAAACACTGCAATCATTGCAGGGTCGTCTTGAGAGGCTATCAGCATTTCCATGTTGTGGCCCACTGCGATGTTGTATCTGCATGTCATACTGTTGCAGTCGTTCAATCCAACGGGCAACCTGTCCTTCTGGTTCTCGAAAGTTGTAGAGCCACCGCAAGGAGGCGTGGTCGGTCCTTAGCAGGAAACGACGACCAAACAGGTAATGGTGGAAATGCTTGGTAGCTCGGACTACAGCCAAAAGTTCTCGCCGAGTGACGCAATAATTGCGTTCCGCTGCTTGAAAGCTTTTGCTGTAGTACTCGATCACTCGTTCTTCGCTTTCCTGTATCTGGCTAAGGACTGCGCCGGCCCCAAAGTTGGAAGCATCCGTATCCAATATAAACTGGCCCACGTCATTGGGAAAAGCCAGGATCGGTGCGGTAGTGAGGTTGCGTTTTAACGTGTTGAAGGACTGGTTAGTCATGTCGTTCCATACAAAAGGACACAATTTTTCCGTCAGTTGATGCAGCGGGCGTGCGATGGTGGCGAAGTTAGGAATGAATTTTCGGTAGTACGAGCAAAGGCCCAAGAATGATCGTAATTCCTTCTTGTCACATGGTGTGGGCCAGCCAAGTACTTTGTCGACCTTGGTGGGACACGCCTGCAGACCATTTCGTCCTACGATATGCCCCAGGTATTGCACTTGCGTCTGGAAGAAGCTGCATTTCTTGGGGCTGAGTTTGAGGCCTGCCTGTGACAGTCTGTCGAACACTTCTTTTAGATGCTTCAGGTGTTCTTCGGCTGTGCGGGAGTGAACGATGACGTCATCCAGATAGACCAAGGCGGACTTCCAAGTTAGGCCGGTCAAGAGGTTGTCCATGAGACGTTCGAATGTGGCGGGTGCGTTGCATAGCCCAAACGGCATTACGTTGAACTCGAAAAGCCCAGCGTCACAAGTAAAAGCCGTCTTAGGGCGTGAAGATTCGTCCATCTGCACTTGCCAATACCCACTTTGTAGATCCATTGTCGAAAACCATTTCGAACCATAAAGCGTCGCCAGAATGTCGTCCATCTTGGGCAACGGGTACGAATCCTTCACGGTCACTTCGTTAAGGCGCCGGTAATCAACGCAGAATCTTGTCGATCCATCCTTTTTTTTACGAGCACAACGGGTGACGACCATGGGCTAGCGGATGGGCGGATTACTCCCCGCTCTTGCATGTCCTTGACTAGCCGTTGTACTTCTGCCTTCCTAGAAATCGGTATTCGACGAGCCATCTGCTTTATGGGACGCGCCGGCCCCGTTTCGATGCAGTGTGTAGCTAGGTCAGTACAGCCGGTCTCGTCGTCTCTCCAGGCGAAGATTCCTCGATATTTGTTCAAAAGCTCTCTGAGTGATTTTTGTTGTGGTGGTGGAAGCTCGGAATCACCGGGTAGATTCCACTCCACCGTAATTGGGCCTTTATTCCTTGGTGGTTCCACCGGCATCACTCTCACGGGCTCTACTTCACCTAGGATGATAGCAGGGTGTAGAACTTTTCCATGCACACTCAAGTTTAAGATACGCGTTGTAAGGTGGCCCGATTTTACCTCGACAACGCCGGATGGCATAATAATGTCATCTGGAAGTGTGGAACGTTCTCCCTTTTCTATCACCATCGCCTCTAGGGATTCGGTAAATGCGCATTCCAGTTGTACTCGCGTATCAGAGCGCGGAGGCAGATAGGCTGGGGTCAGCAAATACACCGAATGTCTGGTCGGCTCGTGGGCACCAAAAAGTGGTAGAGCGCCCCAGCGAAACTTTAGTTTTAGCTGCTCTAGATCAACCACTGCTTTATGCTTCAGCAGGAAATCCATTCCAAACAGGGTTGGTGTCGCACCACCAACCATGTGAAAGGTGTGGCTCACGGATTTTCGCATCATGTGCAGCTCAATATCCGCTCTTTGCGTCGACGTGAAGGTTGCCGATGACGGTCCATGTAGAGTCACGTGACACGGAGTGGTCACTATCGGGCGCTTTGTGTCCTTCCAGTTCAGGAGTGAGACTGCTGCCCCTGTGTCCACAATAATGGGGATTGGTTGCTGCTGAATAAAAACCAAACAGTGTAAACTGGGTATACTAGTACATCCATACGAGTACGTAGCTTGGGTTTCGGCAGGTGTCCCACGCTGGACGCTAAGGGTAGATGCGCCTTTGTCCGCCAGTGGTACAGACTGCTCCAGGTTCACGCCGCTCACTGGGTCGGTCTCGGGCTCACGAAACAAACGCTCCAGTACTGATCCATTCTCGTAGCAGGTCTCCAGATTCTCCGTCGCGGACTCTACCAGGCATGACTCGCTGGATGGCGCCTGTGGGCGCGACTTGCAGCGGTCGGTGGGAGCCTCGGTGGGAATCGCAGGCGCAGAACGGGCTGGCGACTCAACCACGGCGACGGTAGAAACATTATTGGGACAACTGTTGGGAATGATCCGGGCATCTCGCTGTACTACAGCTCCTCGTCTGGAAGGTTGAATGGGGGCCTTCTGGTTTATTGCCAATGCCGGCCCCGCGACATTGGCATGCTGGTGTTTTCCGCCGGCTGGCCCGCGGCGGCCTGTTGCTGACCCAGTTCCGGTTTGCGACCGCGTCGTCGTCTACGACGTGTTGGCGGCTCACGGTGCTCCTCTCCGATCTGGGTGTGCAGGATGGGCCGGCCTGTTGGGCGTCCCACTTGGGCTTGCACCCGCATCGCCATATCGAGCGCCTCCTGCAACTGTCTCGGTTTGCTTGAGAGCACCAATCCCTGCAAGGGGGTGTCGCGGATTCCATCTATAAACTGCTGCACCAGTATTTGGTCATATAAATGACGGGGCATGCCGCTGAATGCTCCCTGGGCTAAACGCTCCAACTCCAAGGCAAAATCGGACAGGGATTCCCTTGGTCCTTGTACCCGATGGCGGAGCCGTTGATAGCTGGCCCGACAGTCCAGTGTAAATCGTTGGCGCATGGCATCGCGCAACTCCGCATAGGGGAGCGAAGGCCGCGAGGGCAATGTGCCATAATACATGGAGGCGCGACCGCGCAGATTGAGCGCTATGCCCAAGCATTTTTCTTGATCAGACCAGTGGTAATATGCCGCTACAGTGTCTAAAAGTCGCTCAAATTCACTCCACGAGCCAGTTCCGTCGAACAGTGGCAGCACGCTTGGGTTGAACTGGCTGTTAGATGGACGATTCCACGGTATACCGTAGGTGGTGGATGCGGCTTGTGGCGGGGGCTCCGCAGGGGGCGATCCATTCCATTCCGGACATGTGGCTTCTGATGACGGCTCTTGGATGGGCAGCGCCCTGTCCAGCGAACGTTGCAGCGCATCGAGTTTGTGGTTGACAGCGGCTACAGACTGCGACAATGCATGGACAGAATCGTTGCTGTCGTCTCCAGTTCGGTGGCTGCGTGATTTTCCTTTAGGCATATTCCTTGTTTTATTTTTTTTTTTTCTCCGTGGTATGGCTCTTTCCAGAAACCGAACTAACCCCACACCTGACACCAATGTAATAAAATTTACTTTTATTAGCTTATTCGCCTCTGTCTTGGCCGAGCGGATATGGTACAGGCGAATTTAGGTGTGAGGACGCCAGCAAAACACAAATAATAATGTTTTATGGAAGGATGGCACCAAACAAAAAAGATTAAAATTCTCCTGAATTTTCTTTACCCAGAGCTTGTAGTTGTCGTCGCACCGGAACCGGAAGAGAAAGTGAAAGTTGGCCGCATCCAACTTCTAAAATGTTGCCTTACATCAGTAGTTTGTGTGGAGTTGCCAATCCTGTGGTGGCCGATTTGTTATCGGCGTACGTCCGAACCGGCGGATTCAAATTGAAACGCCTATCGGCGTTACAATATGTATATATACGTATATATAATGTGTATATATACATATATGTCGGAGTAGGAGACATTTCCAATATGTCTCCGGGTAATTCACCTTGATTTTTAGGCATTTTTATAATATTCGGTGAGCGCAGCGATTTCCGTGTTTCACGTGTGGCGTATAGTCTAAGACTGACTAACTAGTCTTGACTGCCACGGCATCAACCCGGACCACACTCGATGACAGTTTGGCTGTCATCCCGTTCAAAACCACAGTCACACCACCAATACTAGGAACAACTGCATGACTAAGCAGTTAATGTCAATCTTCCATGACTCAGTAATCAATGTCAAACTAACATGACAATAATCACTGGTACACTTACACGACATAGTTCCCTGTAACTGTGCCTAATGTTACCAGACCAACATCATGAGAATACAATAGAGATGGGCACTAAAGTCCTCAAATGGAAAAAGATATAAGATACGGTACCAAAAGGTATTCACAACATTGCAATACCCTATTATATCTCCGACACGGCCATCCTGACTAATACACGTCCTCGTGTCATATAACACTCATTTTCAATTTCAGAACATTTTTATTAACAAATTTCCAACCTTAAATTAACTTTAATTTAATTTTCCAATTCTCATTTTTATAAATTGTATCACCAATATTCCAATTAGACAATTAATTAAATTAACCAACTCTTCGATTAGACAATTAAACATACTCGATCTTCACATACAACATATTATTCTTAGTCTTAACCAACTTATACAAGCTTAAGTTTCTTTTACAACAACTTAAACAGTTCAACTTTCTTCACACATCATAACATCAAACGCGCCACACGCCACGACAAAACTTTTGTTTTGCGCTTGTGCTTGCATTATAATTTATGACCAATTTCACTCTTTTGCCACCCTTATTGGTGCACTTCGCTGTCTTTAATTACTTCATCATTTTCATTGTCTTCATTCTCACTGTCTTTATTGACTTCAACATTTTCAATATCTTCATTTTCACTCTCAACAATATCAGTGTAATCATTACACACATCCAACTCTTCGGGCACTTGCCCCTCTGGAAATTTTCTCAAATCTTCATGTGCATATTTGTAATTTCTTTTATTGTTTAGAGACTTTAAAATGTATCTGTCTCCCTCTAAAACATTTATAACTTCCAAGGGCCCCTTGAATTTCGGACTCAACTTGGTTTGATGCCTTTCTTCACTTTTTAGTAGCACATAATCTCCCACTGTGTATCTTGTTACTTTTGCCTTATTTTTATCAAATCGCAATATGTCATAAACCGCACTAGCTCTAATGTTTGACAAATCAACAACATTTTCAATGTCACCAGGTGGAAGTAATCCTAACGGGCATGCAACCTTTCCCACTAACATTTCCAACGGACTTGCCCTCGTCACACGGTTAGTTGTACAATTGATTGCCAACTGCACATCCCCCAACATATCTTGCCAAGACTGGGTTCCAGTTTCAACCGCAGTCAGCATATTTTTCAGCGTTCTCATAGTTCGTTCCACTTGGCCGTTAGCTCGACTAGCGCCAGTGGCAATCAAATGCAACTTTATTCTTTTATCTGAACAGAACTGGCTAAACTTTGTTCCCGTAAAACACCTTCCCTGGTCAGCTATTATTCGGTTTGGTACTCCAAACAACGAAACAGCAGATTGAACAGCTTTTATACAACTGTCACTGTCTAATTTTAGGGTATGACTTAGGTAAACATACTTGGTAAACGCGTCAACTTGGACAATAACATACTCCTTTTGGTCATTTTTGCCACTCAGCTTTCCAGTAATATCAATGTGGATAGTGTGCCAAGGAATATTAATTTTCGGAATTGGATATAACTCAGCTTGAATTTTTCCTGAGGTTGACTTGGACATTTTGCAAGTGATACAATTATCAACAAATTTTCTAACATATTTTGACATTTTGTCAAACCAATAAAAATCGTACACTTTGTCAAGGGTCTTTTCCCAACCTAAATGCATAATCGACTCGTGAACTTGGTTTATAACAGACCACCTAAAGGCACGTGGTACTACTGGTAAACAACGTGTTCTTCCATTTCTCTGTATTTTTCGGTAAAGAACTTCTGCCCTTAGTTCATAAGTTTTTGCAACATCTTCCGGCAGAGAAAAATCTTTTAGTTTACTGACAACTTCTGCTATGTCTAAGTCTCGACGCTGTTCAGCAATGAGCCAGTTGCTCGAGATTTCGGGTAAGTTAACTCTCTTCTCTTCAATAACCTTTACAACTTGGGTAGGTTTTGTTAAAAGAGGGTTTCTTGACAAAAAGTCAACATGTGCCATTTTTTTCCATCTCTATACGCTGTGCTCTGGGGGTTAGATCTTGTTTATTTCTTGATGCCTTTAGTAAGTTACGGTCAGTAAACACGGTAAAGTCTTTGCCCAACAGGTAATGTCGAAAGTGTTTAATTGAGTTTACAACCGCTAACGTTTCATACGAGTGATATCTGGATTCCGCAGATGAAGTAGTTTTGCTATAGTATTCTATTACATGGGGTTTGTTATTAATTTTGTGTAATAAAATTGCTCCATAGCCACTACAACTTGCGTCTGTATGCAACTCAATTGGCTGATTTGGGTCGAAAATGACAAGAACTGGTTTACTCGTAAGAGTAGAAATAACTTTTTTTCCTTATTTGCTCATGTTCTGTCTTCCAAACAAATTTATTTTTGTCTGAGGTTAGGAAATACAATGGTTTCATTAACTGTGAAAATCCCTCAATAAATTGTCGGAAATAAGATGCCAAGCCAATGAATTGTCTCAGTGTGGTGACTGACTGCGGAGGCGGAAGAGCGGTCAACGCTACAATCTTTTGAGGATTTGGACGAATTTCGCCAGCACTTATATTGTAACCTAAATATTGGACAGAAGTTTTCAAAAAGGAACATTTTGTAATGTTGAATGAAAAACCCAGCCTCTGTTAAAACATCAAGAACAATCTTTAATCTTTCCAACGCTTGACATTTTGTTGACGCACCTATCATGATATCATCCATATAGACGATAACGTAAGAATTTGCAAGGTCACCTAGCGCCTGCATCACTGACCGTTGAAACACAGATGGTGCGTTTTTAAGCCCGAACGGCATGGATAGAAATTCATATTGCCCATCTGGTGTCACAAAGGCTGTGTACTCAATCGAGTCTGCATGTAAGGGAATCTGGTGATATCCACTGGCCATATCTAAACATGTAAAGTACTTTACTCCTTGGAGTCTATTTATCTGATCCTGTATAAGTGGCAACGGGTATTTATCGGCGACTGTATTTGCGTTTAATTCCCTATAATCAACACAAAGTCTATCCGTACCATTTTTTTTTTTTTTAACCAACAAAACTGGGCTAGCAAAAGGTGAACAGCTTGGTCTAATTATTTTGCATTTCAACATTTCGTTAATTTTTTTTCAATCATGTTCCGCTCACATGGACCTAATCAATATGGTCTTCTTTGTACTATTTTAGTTCGATCAATTAATCTAATTTTCATTTCGCCCACTTTGACTCTAGTACACGGGGTACCACTTATAAAATAATTTGTATACTCTGCCAACAATGACTGAAGTTTTATTTTTTCTTGGCCTTCAAGTTCAGTATTAATATCAGTCGGCTCACTACCGATACATAGATTAATTCTTTTGGCTGAAAATTTAAATTCGTTTGAAATTAAATTCTTGAAATTTTAAATTCGTTTGATGACATAACAATATCAAAACCCTGACTTAATACTTCACGGCCAATGACAATGTCATTTTCCATATGCTCATCGCTTATTACATGAAACAACACTTCAATACAATTATCATCAATTCTTACGTTACTAAGTATCTGATAAGTACTACATATTCCATTACTACCTATGCCTTTTAACATAACTACATTATTAAATCGTTTGCCAGCAAATTTTGTACTTAGCTTTTCTTTTAATAACGAACATTCCGCTCCAGAATCAAATGTGACTTCAAAAATTTGGCCTCTATGGTTCATGTGTCCTTTGGGTACTGCGACGCTGCATAACTCCACTCGTTTTTCCTGCTTAAATGTCCTGTTCCTGTTAGTATTCTTTGGGCATTGTGTAGATATGTGGCCCAGTTCTTCACAATTGTAACAAGTTACACTGGGCTTGTCACGGTGATGAGCTCCCTGACTGCCATACCGTTCGTGACCCCTTGCAAAATGGTTTTTTTGGTTCCTGATTCTGCAATCCACCATTTTATGGCCCGGTTTACCACAAAAGTGACACTCCATTGGTGACTGCTTCTGCCGCTTAGAAAACGTTTCGGTCCGTTGTTCCCCAAAATTGTTTTTCCTTTTATTAAACGAAAACGCTTTTAATTCCGACTGCAAATCGGTTCTTGTCCGCACATTTGACGTAAAACTCAATCGCTGCAATCGGCTGTCAAAATTTGCTAGCATTGCGAGAGTCACAGACACAGCTATCTCCTCCGTGTCCATGTGACGCCATTTTGTTGTCAGCTCTGTGACCATACGGCTTGCATGGACTGCAATGCAATCGCCCTCAGTCGGTTTATTGGACAGCATGTTAAGAAACATTGCGGCTGGTGTTTCTAGTATGTCAAATCGCTGAATGAACAATTCTCGGAACTCGGGCCAGGTAATGTCAGCATAGCACACTTGCGACAACCATTGGGAAGAGTTCCCTTCCAACGCCGCACTTAACGCCACAACTAACGCACTGCCTTTTAATGGATTTTCCTTCAAAATAATTTCCACGGTATTGCACCACGATGAAGCGTTGGCACCCGGCTTGTCTGGATTAAACTTTGGTAGTTGCACTGATTTAACAGAGGCAGAGGCGGATGCCGTTCCTCTTATTGCCTGCAGTAACTCAAGCAAGTTTTGATTTTGAAATTGTATAATTTCCCGCAGTGGTCCATCTAAATTTGTAGCCTGAGGGCCAGATCCCACTTCTGATGTCGGAGTAGGAGACATTTCCAATATGTCTCCGGGTAATTCACCTTGATTTTTAGGCATTTTTATAATATTCGGTGAGCGCAGCGAGTTCCGTGTTTCACGTGTGGCGTATAGTCTAAGACTGACTAACTAACCCGGACCACACTCGATGACAGTTTGGCTGTCATCCCGCTCAAAACCACAGTCACACCACCAATACTAGGAACAACTGCATGACTAAGCAGTTAATGTCAATCTTCCATGACTCAGTAATCAATGTCAAACTAACGTGACAATAATCACTGGTACACTTACACAATATAATCCCCCTTTACTATCCCTTTTTTTTTCCAAACAAACCCCAAAAAAAAACAAAAAAAATGAAAACAAAAGCCTCAAATATAAAAAAAAAAAAAAAAAACAACAAAAAAAGATACCAAAAAAAATATAAAACAATATAATAAAAAAAAAAAAAATAAAAAATAAAAAATTTTTTTTTTATATAATTATTATATTAATAAAAAAAATGCTATTTAACTCCTCATATAATTTGCTTATTGTCCTTATAGGAGAGATTGCAAATAAATAAAAAATATTATATAAAAAAAAAAAAAAAAAAGTAATAGGAACAAAATAAAACAAACAAAATATCTTTATTCATCTAATAAAACAAGTCAACTGCACTACTTAATAACTTCGTTTTTTTCGTACAAGGCAACTTTCTTTGTCCAGTAACATATGGATCAGAGCTTAAGAGCAATCTATTTATTAAATCCGTATTTGTTGCAATACGTGAATTTTTTCTAGTGTGTTGTTCTCTAAATTTTTTAATATCTTTATTTTTTGATTCCGCATCTTCTTCTGACAATTTTCTTATTGAAACTAGCGCATAGTTAATTATGTCCGGAGCATGAATTAAAACATAATGGATAGATGGCGGAAGATAGTACCAGGGACCCAACTTTATCAGGTCTTTTGCGGTGTCAAGTGCATATTTTTCAAATTTTCCACATTAATTTTATACCCAGAAGCCATGCATTGCAGAAGTGTTGAACACCTGATCAAAAGCTTTTCATCCAACCCCGTTATTTCAGAAGACAATTTGATATTGCTAAAAAAAAGTCCTTGCTGTATTACCTCCACACTTCGGCTTGTCAACTATTAAACCCATTTTTAAACGGAAGTCTGCTTGAATTTTAGTCTTTCTTCGCAGAAAATCATTTTTTCCTTCTTGGGTATAAACTCGCCAAGTTTTTAAGTCCAATTGGTATGACACATGTAAAAAATATTAAAAAAACCGAATATATAATGGCAACAAACCAAATTCATAACTAGTTTCGTCAGCCTTTTTTTTAAACATGTATTTAGATCAATTATCCCTGATGGTTTTGCGTCACATATGTAGCACTTGCTAGAAGAAGTTTGACTCAGAGCACTACATATTTTACCATCAACCATAGTTGTTGGAGCGCCGTCATATCCCCACTTTCCAATTAGAGTTGGGTTACAGACAATTCATTATCAATCCTGACAAGAACATCAGATTGAAGTTTTATAATTCGTGAAGTCGTATGATCCAACAAGTCCTGCAGCTCAACTTCGTCGATTGAGATGAGTTAGAGGATCGTAAGACAGAGGCAATTGATTCATCACTTCAGCAATTCTTCTTCGTTTTGTAATTTTAGAAGAATGTATAAAATCTAATTTCGGTCGTCCACGATCAGCACTGTTTTGTATAGGTGGAGACTTGTTGGGAGCGCAGCTTAATAGAATTGTTTCCTTATCATTCAGCCACACACTTTGGTATTGGACAACTGAAGATATCTTGCGGCTGTATTTTTCCCAAAAAGTTACAATTCTTTTACAAATGTACCCAACACAATTCCGCAGTTGTATCAACTCGGGAATGTAGCCGCTTTCTTCTAAGTTGCCTTGTACAGCTTCAGTCACCTTTTTCAATTTTTCTGCGTTGGTTCCATTTTTAGTGCACCATAGACTAAAAATATATAGGCGGTCAAAAACACACTTATAAGATTCGCCTACCAAAATAAATTAAAATTATTATTTAATAAAAAAAAAATTTGCAACGATATACAGAAAAACTACAGGCGCATACGAAGACGAAGACAAAAGCAATAGTAGATAAACAAACTACTTGCAGCGCAAAGTGACCCTGAAAAAACGTAAGACCCCTTTAGTATTTTGTCGTTTATACGCACATCTGCAAATTTCTGCAGCTAAACTTAACATAATTATTACGTTAAAAGCCAGACAATTACAGTGATAATCAATTCAATTGTGGAATTTTGTGGGATCACAACTAAAACTCCACCTAAACATAAAAAAAACGTTCACGAAACACCTCGCTTTGCGTCGTTTCGGTTTGCGTTTTTTCGAAGATGCGTCGCTGATCAATTAGCACTAATTTTCATTGTTCGTCGTTGATTACGATGTTGCGTTGCCCAGGAGTCGTAAAATTTTTTTAATACTTATTTTTTTCAAAAGGTGACAGCACCTTTCGTTCAAATAGCGCTATTTTGTTGTTTTGATCCACCTTTTATGTAGTGTATCGCGTTTCCATTAATTAGTTTTGCTTTTTAACACAGATCAATAAATTGTTTCGTGTAGTTTCTGATAATATACATAAAGATAAAGACGAGGCTAACATAAATGAATTGCTAACCTCGCACAAACTAGAGATCTGCAATGAAGAACTTTTACAACTGGAATGAAGAAGATGACTGTGACCGCTTGGAATAAAACGTAACCACCGAAAAATTTCCAAAGCGATGTTTTTTTTGACTAAGGTGTGGAGATATTATTAAGAAAAGATCCTAACATCAAAAAGAGTCTTAAAGTGTCTCAGGCGGTAGCTGGTCAGACAACACTGGACCAATTGTTTTTTGAAAGAAAGCCGATGTACGATATCAGACACTTAAGCCTTATCCGATAGTGATTATTTCTATTTTTTTTTTATTATTGATTACTGAATTAATCTCTCCTTGTTTTTTATATATATAACATGAAGTAAAATTATATATATTGTAAAGTGTTAGTTACTTATAAATTGTGTACATATATCGAAGTTAGTATTTTAAGTTCGATTGTTAGTATTAAGTTAAGTCTAGAAAATATCGATATGCGGCCTAAGGCCACACTGGAGAATGTCTCCTTCTTCTTCCGGCAACATTACCCAAAAGCAGACGCATGAGCTGCTCAACTCTAAAAATAAATCTGTTGCCATCGATATTAATTATTCTATATTGCAGAAAATAAATAGGATATTACAATATATACTTTTTTATTTTTATCTTAAATTTTAATATTTAAAATGTAAGATTTTCGCAACATGGAAACCTATCTTCGATCTTTATATGGTTTGCTATAGAAAATCTTAATTCACTTTGCGTCGTTTCGATTTGCGTCGTGTTTTTTTTGGAACGTATACCCGACGCAAAGCGAGGTCTAGGTTATTTATTTATTAAAAGATTTAAAAGTAAATACCTTCAATTTTAAATTCCATTATAAATAACATAATTCGGAGCAATTTACTAATCGACTGACCACTCTTTTGTGAAAAAAGCTAACAGCGCACAGCTGCATTGCAAAAATGAACACGTGTTCATGATTTCACTGCTTTTTTTAGAAAGTACCGTTAGATTTTCGGTAAAATCCGCTTTGGGCCTACGAAGATTGGATATTTTAGAGACAAAATATATACACTTCGCGAAAATATTTTTCGTAGGCGTAACCACTGTGCATTTGCGACCCGCATATCTATTTACACATACACATAAATACATAAGTGCATTGAAGTAAGTGCAAGTGCAATTACAATTGCAAGAAATTAAAGTTAAAGTGCTTTAGTTTTCGTGTTCGGGCCAAGAATACTTACCAACTCACTACTAAATCACTTGACCATAATTCCGAATAGTGCTTCGTCGCTCCAGAAACAAAAAAAATATCAAAGAAGCTAACGGCGGCCCTGCCGATGTTTGTATACCCTTGCAATTTTAAACAGTTTCATTATTTTATTTCAGCACAAAATTTTAAAATGATTGCAATAAATATTATAGAATATAAAATAAACCGAGCAAAAAAGATTTTCTATAGTTCGCCCTAACAAGGAGTCCAACCAAAACCTATGACAAATGTGCGAAGGATCTCTAACTACTATGCCATTAAGCTGATTGCTTGTGCTTCAGCTATTTCAACATACATACATAGCAAACGCTTGGCATCTCGCTCTTTCAATTTCGTTCAGTGCTAGAACACAACGCAAATATTTCACCACACCTCGTGGTGAATGTTTTTGCACATGTTTTATTATATAACGAATTACATTGTAAAGTGTCAGTTACTTATAAATTGTGTACATATATCGAAGTTAGTATTCTAAGTATCGATTGTTAGTAGTTTAAGTTTCGATTGTTAGTATTAAGTTAATTCTAGAAAATATCGGTATGCGGCCTAAGGCCACACTGGAGAATGCCTCCTTCTTCTTCCGGCAACGTTACCCAAAGGCAGACGCATGAGCTGCTCAACTATAAGAATAAATCTGTTGCCATCGGTATTAAATATTCTATATTTCAGAAAATAAATACGATATTACAACTCAGAAGTGGGATGACTACCCGAAAAGACACATATTTCGGTACAAGGCAGGCCACCCGCTCCACATCCATGGTGGCCGCCTCCACGCCAAGTTAATCAATTCCTTCGTAAATGTCGGGACCCCGGATTGTTGCTAGCCTGCAAAACCGTGCCCTCGCTAAGGAATATCAATATTTTCCAAAGCGTTGTATTAAAAAGGAAATGATCGACAAGTTGACCAAAATTCCTTATATGCGTGTTATTGAGAAAATTAGTCTGAGTTGACAAAATTCTCACACTTTGACTATTACACCAAAATGTTTTATTTTTTTAAATTGGGAACGCCAAAGTCGGGGTCACCAAAATGTTATTGAATTTTATAATTTTATTATTTATAAAAATGTTTGCCTCTAGAACATAAACTAGTGACATAGGGCTGTCGCAACCAACACTTGAAATTGGGTGGACTTCGGAGAGATCATGCAAATGGGGGGCCAAAGACACAGCGATGCTCACCCGTTGATTGCAGAGTAGTGAATAGACAAGAGTTGCTTGAATACTGATTTTATTAAGAAAAAGGTCGAGTTTATATACACGATTCTAGGATCTAGGGGGTCACATGTATATACATTTGGGGGTCTTATTCATAGTGTAAATGTGATTGTGTGTGTGAACATAATGTGGGGGACAATTTTGTGTTGTATAAAAATATAGTGTGAGTACAGTGTATATGAAAATATGTAGGGGTTAATTCTATTCTAAGCAAAGCCTGCATTGGTCTTTACTGTGAGAAATTCATAGTTTGTATTTTAAGCATGCATTTACACCAACATACTCCCGGCCGTTGAACGACTGTTCAACATTACTTAAATGTTGATTTCGTAGTTTCCAACAGGTCGATGTGTAGATTGAGTCGGTTGACTACCAGTTGGCATCTGGGTACCAGTTGTGGGAGGGGTCATCTGTTGAAGGCCAATAGCAATCCTGGCTTCTTGTCTTCCGTTGGTACACCGATTTTTGATAACATATAACAGCACTAATGTTATGAATATTATCAGCGCTATGTATGAAGCGATGTTGTGATGTTGAATAGGCCCTTGACTAGATTTTAGGTCATATGGTAACTTTATTTTGAATCTGGGCCATAATTGACTACTGAGTTTGTCAAGTTCATTGTAGCTTAGCTGAACATTGGTAGAAGCCGTTTCATTAGTTGAGTTCATCATCATAGTGGAGAAATTCCCAAACCGGGCATATGACATATTCATTGTGCCGGTGGTTGTAATACGATGTCCAGTTACACGTATTAATGGATTCCGCAAAGTGCAACTTGGATCAAGTGTTAATAATCCTCCTTGACTTATGGTGATGCTTGAACTGTTGTCATCGCAGACTGCAGATAACTCCATTGGCGACATTGTGGCAAAAATCCAATGGTTCTTGTAGTACATATTGAACCAGACGAAAGTCATGCTTGTGTATTTGATTTGACACATATTTGAAGTTTTGTTGTTGAACAACTGGAACTCACAATTACTGTTGATTGAGAACACAGATTGTTTATTTTGACATATGAATTCTTCATTTGTGACTTGATGGCATTGTTTTAATTCAGTTGCTGTTAATCCAAGAAACTGATCTCTGTGCTTATTGACCGCTATCATGGGAATTTGAATATCCATCGTCATAATTCCTTTATTGCTGATTGCTGGTATAGGAACTAGATTGTATAATTCAAATACTTGTGCTGAGAGCAATGGTAGCGTTACTTTGAATATTACGCGCTTCTTTACAATGCTCCCTTCTGCCTTCATCATTTTATATAATTGTAGAACATCATCGTCTGTGGCAGGAAGTATGTGTCCTGGTGGAAGATGATTTTTTTAACTCTTTTAAGTGTTGTTCAAGTTGTTTAGGCGAGAGTAACAACGGGCTAATTTGGTCATGATGAACGTCAGTGAGTACATGGGCAATCTCTGATTGTACTCGTTGCAAATTTGAAGCAATCACCGAAAGTTGTGTTGTTATCGTGAGATACCATTGAAAAGTCTTGACAGAATCAGAATGTGCTTGAGATATATCGAGTAGTTGCTGCTCCATCAAATTCAATCGCTTCTCAATAATCGCCTCATCACGCTTGAAGATGTTGATTGTTGAATCAAGTATAGATGTTTGATTCTTTAAGAGTGTTACCAAGTATTCCTCATTTGTTTTCACCTTTTCAATAGTATTGGACATTTCTTTTGCATATTCCGAGTCCAGTACTCCATATAGACTCCTGGCGATGTTGCCAATAAAATCAAATGGTGCTCTACGATTTCGTCCTATGTGCAAGAGATCGTTTTCCATTCTCAGTTCCTCTTCCACATGTTGGAAATGTTTGTACATTGCAGAACAGGCTTGACTTGGTTTTAATCGGGAACACATTTCCCCAATCTTTTTTATTCCGAAAGAAAATGTGTTCATATCGTCCCAATAAGGATCCAAATTATAATACGCAATGATTGTCCAGTCAGCTACAGCAAATCTGGACGTTCCAATTTTTTCATAGTAAATGCCAGGTTTGGCATCAAATTGGGTCACATTTACTGATTGGGCCAATGCCAATGGTAACAATAGCAACATCATTAATAACGTTAGAGGTAACGATGCTAAGATTCGTCTTTTTGGGCTTTGCCTTGTTGTAGCATCCTTAAGCCCGTCTTCTTGGGAATCATCGGCGTCGTCGTCATCCAGTTGATGCTTTTCTCCTGGTTCTGGTGTTCTTAATAGGGGAGCTAATTTATGAATAGCTCGTTTGTAAATTCCAGATGCCGTTTTTACGTCAACCACACGAATATAACCATCAGGTCCAGGATATAATTTTATAATCCTCCCCAATGGCCATTGAAGAATGGGTACATTATCTTCTTTGAGGATCACCATCATGCCTTCTTTCACATTGTTAAAAGGCTTCTTCCACTTCGCGGAGTTTTGTAATCCTTGCAGATACTCCTGTAACCATTGTGTCCAAAAGGTATGTTTTAATCGTTGCACCAGCTCCCATTGTTCTGGCAACGATTTCTGTCTGATTGGCTCTGGATCAGGTTGAGCCACCAATGGTTCTCCAATGAGTAAATGTCCTGGTGTGAGCGCAGTAAGATCATTAGGATCACTTGAGTTGGGAGTTAGTGGCCGTGAATTTAATATATTCACAATAATTGTTGACAATTGTTTAAACGTCAAATTGGCTGTGGAAACATTTTTTAGCAACAAATGTTTTGCTGAATTTACAGCTGCCTCCCATAAACCTCCAAAATGAGGTGACCGTGGGGGAATAAATTTAAATTGAACTCCTTTCTGGTTACAGAATTCCATAATTGTACCAGTTGCCATGTCAGAGTAAATCGTTTCACTCAATTCCTTCAATTGGTTGTTAGCTCCAACGAAGTTTGTCGCGTTGTCACAGTACAACGCTTGGCATCTTCCTCTTCGTCCAATGAAGCGTTGTAATGCTCCAATAAATGAGGATGTTGATAAGTCTCCAACCAATTCCAGGTGTATTGCCTTTGTTGCAAAACATACAAATACAGCAATGTATGCCTTATCTGGACGTTTTCCTCTTATTTTGTGATGAATCCAGAAAGGTCCGCAGTAATCCACACCAGAGATGAGGAACGGTCTATTTTGAGATACGCGGTGTTCAGGTAACTCTCCCATTATTTGTTTAAGGAGTTTTGGCCTGAATCTTGTGCAGGATATACAATTTTGTATTACATTCCGTATCATCAATTTCACTTTTACAATATGATATTGTTGTCTGGCTATACCTCGTAATGCATCTTGTCCACAATGCATGTTGTCTTCATGTAATTTGCGCAGAATCATTTTGACAACGGTATTGTTATAAGGCAACAGATATGGATTCCTTGTGTCTCTTGACACTGGAGCTTGTTGTAGTCTGGTCACTACTCGAATAACCGAATTTTCATCAAGCAACAAAGGTAATGATGATAAATTACTCTTCTTGCCCATAGGTTGTTCTGGACGATTTCTGAAATGACGAAGCTCATACTCAAATTCACCTTCCTGAATTTGTTTGATTATAATTATTCGAGCTTGTTCTAACTCATCCAATTCCAGTTGAACAGTCTTCCTTCTGTTTTGTGCTTTGCAGAACCGTAATACGTATGCAATAATTCTTTGCATATGATATACCGAGTTTTTGTGGTTTATGTCATTGGCATACTGAATATTTTGATTTTCCGCTCTGAAGTATCAGTCACATGTTCTGATGCTTTGAATGGAGCTGGCCAGCGAGATTGTGGCCCAAGACGTGGCAATGATTGTTTTTCTAGTGGAGCTACTCGTGACTTTGCACACAGTAAACGCACGGTGATCTGACCATTTTTGTATGTGGCCCGAATGTACACAGCAGCTCCATACGCCTTTTCTGATGCATCTACGAAGGTATGGATCTGGCGTGTGGATGGCACCTTTCCATCATATATGTGCCTGGGCATTTGCATTTTATTTAGTTCTTGCAGATCTGCACGATACAATTCCCACTGTTTCTCCAAGTTAGCAGGTAAATTGGCATCCATCTCAAATTTTTCGGATGCAATATGTTGCAGTAAGATTTTAGCACGTACTACAACAGGTGCAAATAGTCCCAAAGGGTCAAATATTTGTCCTATTTCAGATAATAGAACGCGTCTTGTTATCCCTCCAGTATGTAGCTGGGCCTTTCCGCAGAGCGCGTCCTCCTTAGGCATCCAAATGATGCCTAAAGTTTTCACACTTAATTGTTCCAATGCACCACCCAAATTAATGCTGCTGCATATGTCGTCCTTCGAGATGTCCTCCAATAGCTGTGCATTGTTTGAGCACCATTTTCTCAAATTGAATCCGGCTGGTTTAAGAATTTTAACCAACTCCTGCCTGATTTGTAGTGCTTCTGCCAAGCTGTCTGCTCCTGAAAGGCAATCATCCACATAAAAGTCATTTTTTAATTTAGTTGCTCCTGAGGCCCACTTTTCCTTGTTTTTAGTTGCCAAATACTCCAAACTTTTTGTTGCGAGGTAAGGTGCCGAAGTTGTTCCATAGGTAACTGTCTTCAAGCGATAATATTTCAATTTTTTATTTGGGCTGTCTCTCCAAACAATCATTTGATTGAATTGATCATCTGGATTTACCCATATCTGTCGGTACATTTTTTCTATGTCCGCAGTGAAAACATATTTATGCGTCCTAAACCTCAGTAGGATTGAAAACAGTTGACTTTGTACCACTGGTCCTGGGTACAAGATATCATTCAGAGATTTTCCTGTTGATGTCTTACATGAAGCATCAAATACCACCCTTAATTTGGTTGTGGTACTATCAGGTTTAAGAACACAATGATGAGGTATGAAATAATGCTGCCTTGGTAATCTTTCTGGCAACACTTCCTTCATGTGTCCAAGCTGTTCATATTCTTTCATGAACTTTATATATTCTGCCTTTATTTCTGGGCTCATCCTGGTTTCCAGTGATAGGAATCTCCTAACAGCCACATCACGAGACTCCCCCAGGGATGAAGAGTCTTCAGCAAATGGCAGTTTTACAACCAATCTTCCATCTGCAGCTTTATGTAAATTGTCCAAGAAGTGCTTTTCGCAATATTCTTCCTCTGGACTTTTGTATATTTTTTCCGGTTCCAAGGTATCCAGTTTCCAGAATCGCTCCAAAAGTTCATCAGGCTTAGTAGCCACCATACAAGTTGTAGGTGCAGATGTAGCCATATTTATTTTTCCGGCAATGATCCAACCAAATTCTGAATTTTGAAGAGTTGGACACTTATTTTGTTTTACTTGTCCAGGTAGTAAAATTGAGAAATGGTGATCTGCTCCTAGTAATAAGTCAATTTTACCAGTTTTGTTGAAGTTGGGATCCGCTAGAGGTATGGTTTTTGGCAGGTCAAACTTTTGCGTTATTGCTTCTGTGGGTTGATCTGCGACAATGTGCGGTAAAACAAAGGCTTCCACTCTTGTACTGAAATCGGTGTATTTTGATTTCACAAGTACATTTACTCTTGATCTGCTGAGTTGTGGTTGTCCTCCTACTCCTTCAATTCTTAGCGATGCCTTTTCTATTTTTAAAGATAATTGTTTTACTAGTCTCTCTGAGATTAGATTGACTTGGGAGCCACTGTCTAAGAGCGCACGAAATTCTCCTTCTCGCTCATTGGTCCCTTTAACAATTACCCTGGCTGTCGCTAGTAGGGTATAATTTTTATTACTTCCATATGTGGACGCAGCTGAGGCCGTTGTTGTTACATTTGGTTTCAAGTTGTTGTTTCCCAAATGTAACAATGTATTGTGTTTTTTATCGCATTTCAAACATCCCTTCCAGGTACAAGCCTTTGACATGTGGTCGGTTTTAAAACAATTGACACACATTCTCTGTCTCTGTACCCAGTTTAACCGTTCTGCTGCAGATTTAGTTTTGAATTTATCACACTGAAACAGTTTGTGATTTAACTTACTGCAGAACGGACATGAAGATGAGTTTGTGCCAGACGCTGATGCACATATTTTTTGCCTTTCCCTGGACTGCTTGGTACCAATCGCCTCTAGGGCAAGGAAACGTTGTTCCAAAAATGCAAGGAATTCTTTGGTCTTCTGCAATTCCCTTGTATCGGAAAGGGATTGTTCATATAGAGTGTGGGTAAGTCTATCCAATTTTCTTGTCATATGGAAAATTATAATAGAATCCCAAGTTTCTGTGTCAATGCCTATATTCTTTAAGGCTTGCAATGATTCATGAATATTATCATGAAGATTCTTTATTGACAGGGCGTCGTTTCCAATGTTTGGATGATCAAATAATTTTTCGAACACTGCTGTAACCAAGACCCGTTTATTGTTAAATCGTTCTTGCAACATTTTCCATGCAGTGTCATAATTGACTTCTGTTAATTCAAGGTGCCTAATTAATCTTTCGGCATCCCCTGATGGATTTGCTTTTAAATACCACATCTTTTGTACAGCGGGTATGTTTGATTCATGAACCATTTTCTTAAAAATGTCATGAAATTGTTGCCATTTCAAATCATTTCCATCAAACTTTGGAATTGAAATTTTTGGCAATTGTAGTTTTCTCAGTCCTTATATTACTTCTTCTGTTAATTTCTTTTTAATTTTAAATAATATTCTTTTTTGAAGTAATCGTGACCGGATGGCTCGTATCCCAACGATTCCATTAAATCAGTGTGGGCTTTGTCAAATTCATCCCAAAGATCCTCAATCGTCTCAATTTTATTATCATAATAGAGAACTTTTGACTTTCTTGAGGCAGAGTCCTTTTTGACATTTCTGATGACATTTTGAATCTCTTCACCTCGCTCAAACTGTTGTTCGTATATTTTATCCATTTTACTTTATGTACTTTGATCCGTTGGAAGTATATTTTTTAGTCAATTGACAAGGTACGCTCCGACTCGCACCGATTAGTGATCAAAGTACTAAATAAAGTAAATAAAGTTAAATTGAACAACAAAAAAAAAATTTTTTTTATTTTATTTAATGTAAATGTATATATGTAGATATTGGATCGTAGAAATCCTTCGCCTGCTTGGTCGCCGTGTTGACCAGATGGTTCAATTGATTGGGTACGCCTTGTCCCACGTTGTAGAAATCCAAATTTGGAGTTTTCCGATTATACTCTGCTGTCGTTCTAATCCACAAATTGACTAGGCGACAAAGTGCTGATAATTTCAGTTGTCCGACAAACAGAAGATTTTATGGTCGCCAAGTTGACCTGTTGTACATTAATAGTCGCCAAGTTGACTCACATGTACTTTTTTCCGCTGTGATTCTAGTCGCCAAATTGACTAGGTGACAAAGTGCTGACACAGTCAGTTGTCTCACAAGCAGATGTAGTTTTTAGTTATGGTGTGCAATACCGTCGCCAAGTTGACATAAATGATATGCACAAATGCAATGATATCCAAGTTAATCAATTCCTTCGTAAATGTCGAAACCCCGGATTGTTGCTAGCCTGCAAAACCGTGCCCTCGCTAAGGAATATCAATATTTTCCAAAGCGTTGTATTAAAAAAGGAAATGATCGACAAGTTGACCAAAATTCCTTATATGCGTGTTATTGAGAAAATTAGTCTGAGTTGACAAAAATTCTCACACTTTGACTATTACACCAAAATGTTTTATTTTTTTAAATTGGGAACGCCAAAGTCGGGGTCACCAAAATGTTATTGAATTTTATAATTTTATTATTTATAAAAATGTTTGCCTCTAGAACATAAACTAGTGACATAGGGCTGTCGCAACCAACCCTTGAAATTGGGTGGACTTCGGAGAGATCATGCAAATGGGGGCCAAAGACACAGCGATGCTCACCCGTTGATTGCAGAGTAGTGAATAGACAAGAGTTGCTTGAATACTAAATTTATTAAGAAAAAGGTCGAGTTTATATACACGATTCTAGGATCTAGGGGGTCACATGTATATACATTTGGGGGTCTTATTCATAGTGTAAATGTGATTGTGTGTGTGAACATAATGTGGGGGACAATTTTGTGTTGTATAAAAATATAGTGTGAGTACAGTGTATATGAAAATATGTAGGGGTTAATTCTATTCTAAGCAAAGCCTGCATTGGTCTTTACTGTGAGAAATTAATAGTTTGTATTTTAAGCATGCATTTACACCAACAGTTGCTACAATTGCAACAGCAGATCCTCAAGCTGCAGCAGAGCATGTAGGAGGCCCGAGCACCAAGGCAGCAGGTCAGTGACTTGAGTGTGATCGAGCGCATGGTGGGCCGATTCTCAGCGGATACTGCATACGACGTAAAAAAATGGTTGAACGATCTGGAGGACGCGTTTGAAATCCTGCAGTTGAATGATCGCCTGCGGTTGATTGCATGCCGTCGCATGCTAGAAGGGACGGCGGCAGTGTTGCTGCGTACGGTATCGGTGCACAGCTATGGAGAACTCAAAGCAATCCTCCTCAGTGAGTTTGGACGCTGGAAGAAGTGTACCACGCTCTGCGTAGTCGGCGCATTAAGGTAGGTGAAGGATGCTTGAGGTTCGCAATCGAGATGCAGGAGATTGCCATGAATACTCCGATTCCGATGGGGGCATTATAAGAGCCAATGCCCGAAGCCGATCAGACCGCCGAGCTCCTGCTTCAAGTGTGGTGTGGTGGCCCACATCTATAAAACCTGCCCGCATCGGATGGGAACTGCCGCCGCCACCACTGCCGCCACCACTACCGCCACCACTGCCGCTGCCGCTCCTGATGATGTGGGAAATAGATTAAATCATCTACAACTGGTGAGTGTTGCTTTTGTTTGTGATGAAGCGCAAGATAGGAAATTTATAAATATGTTTTCCCTTCTCGACTCGGGCAGTCCGAAGAGTTTTATCCGTGAATCTGAAGTCCCCCCCAACTGCCGTCTTAGTCCCAGTAAATTGAACTGCCGTGGTTTAGGAAATAGCCAGCTTTGGTCTTTAGGCCAAGTCCAGTGTAGTGTTCACTTCCGCGGTACGGAGACCATACATATTTTTGAAGTTTTGCCGAACAAAGCAACCGAACTGCCGATGATTATAGGCAGAGATCTCTTGTATAGAATTAATATTAGACTTTGTAAACTAAAAGAAATCAAATATGAAAAAGAATCTATGTTACTTATGAATAAATCTACTGAATGTAGAAATATGAAACTCACTGATGTTCTGAAGTCCTTTGACATATTGAGAGAAGAGAGAGTGATACTGCCGTATGATAGAAATGAGATTGTATCTGCCGAATTGTTGTCCGATTCTCCCCTTCCGAAAACTTCGCAGTACCTTCGGAAACACTGGAGGATGCACTAATGGCTATAAATGCTATTGAGGTCCCTGCTGTCAATGATTTGATATAGAGTCCACTTTATGGGAAGAGCAAGCCGCACACTTAATGTCTATTATTTCCACTGCATATGTACAGGTTGCCCCTGAGTTAGTCAAGCCCGTGAATTATGAGATGAAAATAGAACTGACAAGCCAAACTCCCATTTTCTGCCGTCCCCGCCGTCTATCGCACCACGAGCGCATCGAGGTGCGGGAGATCTGTGATGATCTCTTGAAAGCTGGCATTATTCGCCACAGTAGTTCCCCTTACGCTGCCGCGATTGTCCCAGTACGTAAAAAGGACAACACCCTGAGGATGTGTGTAGATTACCGCCCGTTGAACAAACTGACTGTTCGGGATCATTTTCCGATTCACCTGTTAGACGATTGCATCGAACATCTGGGTGGTAAATCATTCTTCACTGTCTTGGACTTGAAGAATGGATTCCACCATGTGAAAATGCATCCGGATTCAATCAGATATACCGCCTTTGAAACCCCTGATGGCCAGGTTGAATATGTACGCATGCCCTTCGGACACTGTAATGGCCCTTCCGTGTTTGCTAGATTTGTTTATTTTGTCCTTAAGAAATTTATAAACCAAGGTCAACTAGTGATATACATGGATGACATCCTGGTTGCATCGCATGATTTCGAGACCCATCTGGAGGTACTGAAGGAAATACTGTATACATTAAGAGTGAATGGGCTATGCCTCAAGCTGGCCAAATGCCGTTTTGCGTATAGGGAATTAGAATACTTGGGTTACTTAGCCAATTCTGCCGGTATCACGCCTAAACCAGCTCATATTCAGGCGATACGAGACTTACCCATTCCAAGGAATAGCAAGGAATTAGAGCGCTGCTTAGGTCTATTCTCATACTTCCGCCGATTTGTACTTGGTTTCGCCAAGATTGCGTATCCGATGTCCCGATTGTTAAGAAAAAATACCCCTTACGTCTTCTCCGAGGAATGCCTCGAATCCTTCCGAACCCTGAAGTTGAAACTGATGGAATCACCCGTGCTATCGATCTACAACCCGAAGTCTGAAACAGAGTTACATTGTGACGCTAGCTCAACTGGTTTCGGAGCAGTGCTCCTCCAGAAACAAACCGAAGTAAATTGCACTTCTCTAAGATAGCCTCCGCTGCCGAATCGAAACTACACAGTTATGAACTGGAGACGTTAGCTATCGTGTATGCCTTGAAACGTTTTGAGACGTACCTTAAGTTTATTCCGTTCAAAATTACAATTACACAATAGTACACCGCTCGGGGGTTAGCATGCCCCATGCTGATGCTTTAAGTAGAATCGAAACCGCCGCATACGTTGATGATTTAAACCTCGACTTCCAACTGCAGTTGACTCAGACCGTGACCCCGAGACTGTAAAACTCCGAGATGATTTAGAGAAACATGAAATAGCAGATTTCGAACTGCGTGACGGAGTAGTGTACCTTCTGTCCCCGACGAGTGTCCCCCAACTTTATGTCCCTTCCGAAATGATAAATCATGTCATACGAATAGTGCATGAGAAGCTTGGCCATATGGCCACTGAGAAGTGTTGTGCACAAATCAAGAAGCACTACTGGTTTCCGTGTATGAAGTCTTACGTCAACAATTATATTAAAAATTGCCTCAAGTGTATTTATTATTCCGCTTCCGCTCAAGATAACCGTGTCACGCTACACAGTATTCCGAAAGTGCCCCTGCCGTTTGATACCATTCATATTGATCATCTAGGTCCCCTTCCATCCATACGTTCTAAGAAAAAATATCTCCTGGTTGTCATTGACGCTTTCACTAAATTTGTGAAGCTGTACCCTGCCGCCACTACTAATTCGCGTGAAGTATGTCAGACGTTAAAATCTCAGTATTTCGCGAATTACAGTAGACCCCGACGAATAATCAGTGACCGCGGTACCTGCTTTACTTCTTCCGAATTCGCAGAATTTCTAAGGGCCAATAATATAATTCATGTGCAGAATGCCACTGCCTCACCCCGGGCCAACGGCCACGTCGAGCGAGTGAACCGTGTCTTGGGCCCTATGTTAGGTAAACTGACGGAACCGGTGGACCACGCGGATTGGGTCCAACAACTGCCGAACATAGAATTTGCATTGAATAACTCTGTCCATTCCACAACAAAATTTGCCGCTTCCGTACTCCTATTCGGGGTGGAACAACGAGGTGTTGTAGTAGATGAACTAACCGAACGGTTAGGTGAGAGGACGGCAGAGGTAGATGCCTCAGAGGTAGACGTCCGGAGATTAGCCTTCCGTAATATTGTCAAGTCTCAAGAATATAATGCTGAGTATACGCGAAGCATCACCCCCCTGCTGTTAGTTTTGACGAAGGGGATTTCGTAGTTATTAAGAATGTAGATACTTCGGCAGGTACAAACAAAAAACTTTTCAGACGGTATCGCGGCCCATACGTTGTTCATAAAAAACTTCCGAATGACCAATATGTTATCCGAGATGTGGAGGGCTTTCAGATCACCCAACTGCCGTATGACGGGGTACTCGAAGCCTCCAAATTAAAGTTATGGGCAGCCCCAGATCAAGATTGCACTTCAGATATCCAAACAAAGGCGACACCAGCCACTTAATGTTATTACTTTCCCCTTCTGACAGTAACTAGAATCGTGGTCGATTCCTTGTCAGGACGGCCGAGTTATAAAGTGTCAGTTACTTATAAATTGTGTACATATATCGAAGTTAGTATTCTAAGTATCGATTGTTAGTAGTTTAAGTTTCTATTGTTAGTATTAAGTTAATTCTAGAAAATATCGGTATGCGGCCTAAGGCCACACTGGAGAATGCCTCCTTCTTCTTCCGGCAACGTTACCCAAAGGCAGATGCATGAGCTGCTCAACTATAAGAATAAATCTGTTGCCATCGGTATTAAATATTCTATATTTCAGAAAATAAATACGATATTACAACATTTAATTAATTTGCACCTTTATTGTTATCCGATTTTGTTTAAATTTTTTATAGTGCGTTTGGGTACAAATTAATGTTTAAAGGGTGACCAGCAGGGGAATGAAGAGGGCTTTTGCCACTATCCCCGATCGGGCACACTGACTTAATTATTAAGCAAGTTCTATGGAAAACTCCATCTTGGCAAATTGAGTTTTTCATCCCCGGTAACTACCATCGTCATCCGAGATTTTCTTGGCCTCTTAATTTTTACAAGACACTTTTATTCGTAAACGCCTTAACATTGTGATCCGGTTCGTGACTAATATTGTAAATAAATCGGGCCTGTGTTTTGCAACCGAGTTAACGCGCGTTTTAATTTCCTTCAACAAATGGGTAATCTGGGCTCTCAGATCAGAAGCTTCGCCCCTCTACAAACATTGGTCCTTCGAGCCGGATATCGTTCCACACGCCCCAGCTTCGCATCGGTGAAGAATCTGATAAGTAGAAACATTCTTATTGCCATTCCATATGTTCACCAATACATACACATACATACATAGCTATAGTGAAAAGTTCCCACTCTTTTCCATAGCGACTTTTCACTCTAATTTGTATGGATAATCAATTGCATTTTCTTATCTATCCTGATCTAGTGCTTATCCTAGCAATTTAATTCCATTTCGTGGCATCTTTTATTTTTTTTCATCTCGCACACACATAAGTGCATACAGATGTGAGTGCAAGTGCCAGCTAAAATTAAAAAGTGCTGTAGTTTTCTTGTTTGGCCCAAGATCACCAACAAACTTACCTGTAAATGACTTGGCCATAATTCCGACCAGTGCTCCGTCGTTTCAAAAAAAAAAAACCCTCAAGAAAAAAGAATTAACTTGAAAGTGCATCCACACTTACATGCACACATATGTACATATGTATGTGTATCCATCCACACATAAATTGGTGTGCCGGCAGTTGCATATATCGGTATTATTCAACATTTCGGCATTTATTTTTTCTCAGATTTTCAGCACTAAATTTCCAGCATTCGCACTTCACTTACACTTTAATTTCTCCGGTAAACGCGCAAAAATTAATGAAAGAGTCAAAATTTCCAATGTAAACAAACCACCAATTGGCAGCACAGCTGATGCACATTAGTCACGACTTCGATCACCGTCACGATAATTGCTTCTCCAGCAATAAATAAAATAAAAATTAACTTTCTCAAGTGAAAATAAATAAAATTCAGAACAAATATTTAAAAAAAAATTATTCCACTTCCGAATTAATAATTTCGGCATTTTCGTGTGTGTGTGACTAATAATTTCCGTCAATAAAATTTAATTTTGTTGACAAATTTCCAGAAAAAGTTTACGCCCTTTCCGTATTTCCAGCGAAATCGATTCGAAATATTCCCGTTTTTTATTTTTATAATTAATTTTCCAAAATTTTAAATCTAATAAAATACCGTGCAATATCAAGCACAGGGCATTCCAGCCACGGAAAAATCTGAACAAATAAATCCGAAAAGCTGCAATCGAAATAGCGCTTAATTGTTTTGGACCGTTTCCACTGGACCACATAAACTACAGTCACCACACAAATCACATTTTAAAATTATTTATTCTCATTTTTGCTGATAATTTCATCTACATCAGGATATATTTTTATTCATTGTTATTCTACTCATCGATTTGCCGACGCATCCGTTCGGTTTCCAAATTCGATATATATTACAGTCCACTATGGTCAAATTCGTTGACCAACTCGATATCCTTCGTGACTCGATCTAGTCCAATCCAGTTATGCCCACAAATCCTGCTAATCCACGCCGCTATCTAATTCCAAGGTATCCCGCAATACCGACACCGTCAAGCGTTCTTCCAACGCTCAATCTTCACCAGGCCTTTCCAGCTCTACGCCCAAAAGAGCATCCGTCTGCAGTCGCATCCCCTCGCCCGCGCACTCCGACTCTAGCTCCCAATCAATTCCACGCGTCACGGTTTCCGCTCCCACCACAAAAACAAAAATCCGATCCGAGTCCCAGCGACTGTCCGAAGCAGCTGACATGTCCGTGAACCAATATATTTATTTATTATATTTAGGTGAACGCATAGAGCGACTCCAGTCGTCCACTACAACTCCTGTGTCCAAGAACGCCCCCGAAATCCGAGAACAGCACGTCCATGCTGGCTATGTGCTACCAACGTGTGAGGTGGACGTGTTCACGGGCGACTATAATCAGTGGCCCACGTTCCGCGACCTGTTCGCAGCCTTGTATGTGAATAATCCGATGTTGGCACCAGTTGAAAAGCTGTATCATCTGGTGTCCAAAACGCGCGGCGAGGCAAAGGCAATTGTTTCCAGTTCCCCACTCACTAATGGTGGTTTCCATGCGGCTTCGGAGAATCTTCAAGCTTGGTTTGAAAACAAGAGACAGCTTATTGCCAGCCAGATGAAGATTCTCTTTAACCTTCCAGCAGTCGTTCACGAGACTTACGCCGCCATGAAAGATATCAAGGGTGCTTAACCACGCTCACGCGATCCATCGTATTGTGGGAACAATCCATCCCAAACAAGACTGACCTCTCATCTTGGTCCGACCTGAACAACTTTCTAATAGATCGGTATCGCGTTCTAGAAATGTTGGAAGGTCGAAAGCCCACTCCTGCGCTGCAAGTAATCCCAGCAGCCGTCCGCAAATCTGGGCCTCCGACTAGATTCCAGTCTTTGACCACTACCGTCACTATCAACAAGGTCTCCTGCCAATTGTGTGGCGGACAGAACCATCCGATCCGCGTCTGTCCAAAATTCGCAGATATGCCCGTGCAAGAACGAGTGGCGGCAATTAAACATTTAAAGTTATGTCTCAATTGCTTTGCACGTGGCCATCCATTGCGAGAGTGTCCTAGTGTCCATAGTTGCCGCGTATGCCAGGAGCGGCACCACACACTTTTGCATCGCATCAACATTTCCACAGTGACGACTTCCAGTGTGCAGCCACCAAAAATAAATCCTCGGCGACAACGAACAAATGCTCTCCCTGCAGAGTCAGTTGAGCGCCCAAATCCAAGCCATGGCCTCCAGAAGTTCCGAATATCCACGCCTCGTAAAGGTTTGCTGGGTACGCCCATGGTAACTATACGACATCAAGGTGCCGAATTCCAAGTACGCGCCTTGATAGACACTGGATCTGAGGGAACATTCCTATCCAAGAGGATGTTCGATCTAGTGAGACCCCGGTTCCATGTCACTGACGCTGAAATCAGTGGCATCTCCAATTGTGTTGCCACCAACTCTCACAAAGTATGCGAACTAAATATCTCTTCTCCTAGAGATCGTTCCAAGCACGTGGAAGTGCACGCATTCGTCTTGCCCAACCTTCCTAGATAAAGGAGAGCATTCCGCGTCTTCCTTTGGCAGATCCACATTTCCACGAAAGTTCTCCAGTAGACTAAATCATCGGTGTGGATCTTCTCCCCCGCGATTTAGGAAAGCGCACCGAAAAGGGCTTATGCGGGTCCCTCCTTGCTCTGGAGACGATATTCGGGTAGATTCTGTGCGGTCCCATAGTTGAGCCGACCACTGTGTCCACGTCTGCAGCTAAAATTTCCGCGTCTCCAAAAAACCGCTCGTCCCAGCCTCGAAGGAAGAGAGAACTCCTACCTGTGCAAGGTCTGCGGAGGAGTTCACGCGCTCCGGAAATGTCGGCAGTTCCTCAATCTCTGTGCGACAAGGCGACTACAGGCAGTATTAGAGCACAAATACTGTCCTAACTGCCTCGCCCACGAGCACAGGATTGTGTAGAAGTAAGTCGGGCTGTCGCCGGTGTGGTGAGAAACACCATACCCTCCTTCATCCCTCAGCTTCCGTAGCACGACGATGTGCTTCACAGAGGAATCTACCGCAACGAGGCTCGTCCAACCCCAAATGCTTACCTGAGGTCATCCAATCCAATTATGTATCCAGTTCGGGCGGAGCTATGTAACAGGAAGAAGGAAGCGTTTCCGACCCCATAAAGTATATATATTCTTGATCAGCATCACTAGCCGAGTCGATTGAGACATGTCCGTCTGTCCGTCCGTCTGTCCGCCTGTCCGTCTGTCCGTCCGTATGAACACCTAGGTCTCGGAGACTATAAGAGCTAGAGCTACCAAATTTGGTGAGAATATCCATCTAGTGTCTACACAGGTCAAGTTTGTTTCAAATTTTTGCCACGCCCACTTCCGCCCCCTGAATTCGGAAAAAACTAGTACTAGAGCTGTATGAAAGATATCGTATTCTTATTTGGCACACCTAATTATATACCCAAACTGGACCAGCTCACCAAATTTTGTCGAAATCGGACAATAAATATCGGAGATATACCTATATGAGTTTTGCACTGAATTGCCAAGGCGACATTGGCTGGCAAGAATGAGCAAGACAGCATGCGTTTGCTGTTGCTGTATGTTAAAAGAAATTTTGAATTAAGTTGATGCCGATCTTGATTTAATATAACTAGTTGGTACAGGGTATACTCAATGTCGGCAGGGACGACTTGCTTGCTTCATTATACCTTGTACCCATAGGGTAAAAGGATATATTAAAGTCGCTAAAATGTATGTAACAGGCAGAAGGAAGCGTTTCCGACCCCATAAAGTATATATATTCTTGATCAGCATCACTAGCCGAGTCGATTGAGCCATGTCCGTCTGTCCGTCCGTCTGTCCGTCTGTCCGTCCGTCTGTCCGTCCGTCCGTCTGTACGTCCGTCCGTATGAACACCTAGATCTCGAAGACTATATGAGCTAGAGCTACCAAATTTGGTGGGAATATCCGTCTAGTGTCTACACAGGCCAAGTTTGTTTCAAATTTTTGCCACGCCCACTTCCGCCCCCGCAATTTGGAAAAAACGAATACTAGAGCTGTATAAAAGATATCATATTCTTATTTGGCACACCTAACTATTTAGCCGATCTGCACCAGCTGACCAAAATTTGTCCAAATCGGACAATAAACATCAGAAATATGCCCATATTCTTTTTGTACTGAAACGCTTAGGGCGATATTGGCTGACAGGAGTGAGCGAGATAGCATGCGATCGCTGCTGCTGCATGTAAAGGAAATTTTGTATAAAATTGATGGCTATTTCGAAGGTTTTTTTCAATGTATCTAGTTGGTATACTCATCGTCGGCGGGGACGACTTGCTTGCTTCTTTTTAATATACATTTAGTTTCATTTTAGTTTATATGAAAATTAAACATCCGTCTTGTTTGACGTTCAACAACAGAATTCCTTTATTCAGCCAACATGCCGTTCTCAGCTTCAGTTAATGCTTACAAAACTATGTGTGTGTATATGTATCTCATTAAGTATGTATTTATATATGTATGTATTTTTATACCCTTGCAAGGGTATATTAATTTTGGTCAAAAGTTTGCAACGCATAGAAGGAAGAGTTTCCGACTATATAAAGTATATATATTCTTGATCAGCACGACGAGCTGAGTTGATATAGCCATGTCCGTCTGTCCGTCTGTCCGTCTGTCCGTCGGTCCGTCTGTCCGTCTGTCTGGATCAACAGCTTCTCCTCCGAGACCCTTAAAGCTACAGAGCTGAAATTTTGCACCCAATCTTCTTTTTGCTGCAGGCATTGTATATCTCGGAATCATCCCGATCGGATGACTATATCATATAGCTCCCATAGGAACGATCGGTCAAGAATAGAATTACACTTCAATAACTTTGTTGTTTTTCAATCAATTGTTACGAAATTTGGTGTTCATAAGTTTAATACACCTTCAAACAAATCCACCAAGTTTTATCAGAATCGGTTGACTATATCATATAGCTCCCATAGGAACGATCGGCCAAGAATATAGTCTCAGAGCAATAACTTGGGTGTTTTGAAAGTGATTGTCACGAAACTTGGTTTTTGGAAGTTTAGTATATATAGAAATGTCTATGCTAAGTTTCAGCAAAATCGGTCATCTATATGCTATAGCTCCCATAGGAACAATCGGACCAAAAAAATTTTTTTTGTCGAATTACTTTTTTCTCAAGCTACGAACATTTAATGTAGGTTTGACTTGTTTCATATGCTTTCTAATGATTTTGTCACATTATAAATGTATAATTCTTAAATAACAGTTTGCAAGGGTATACGAACTTCGGCACGGCCGAAGTTAGCCCATCCTTCTAGTTTTTTTTAATTCGTTTATTTAAACATAATATATACAATATATATATTTTTTTTTTTTTTTTTTTTTTAACGTTTTATTTGTTTGTTGGATCTCTTATATAGGCTTATAAGACTAACAACAATTTTCTAGGTTTATCTTAATCTAACACATAACCTAACATCTGAAAGATGCTACATTGATCTATGGCCCTGATTAATTACTAGAGGGTTGGGAGGTCGTTTCGTTGAAGACGAGTACTTTCACGTACTCGGGTTAATGATTTGGCCAGGGTATTCGGGTGTGCCTGCAGTTTAGCGGTGTACTTAAGCTGTTGTACCTTTATTTCGGTTATTACGCTAGGAATGTGTAGGTCTTTCTGTACATTTTCATTTCGGATATACCAAGGTGCTCCCGTGATGGTTCTGAGAACCTTGGATTGAGCCCTTTGTATGGTTTCGATGTTGCTCTTGCTTGCGTTTCCCCATAGTGCAGAGCCATATGTCCAGATGGGTTTTAATACAGAGTTGTAGAGGAGAACTTTGAATTCCAGACATAGGGGGAGATCGGGCGTTGATAAGCCAATGTAGACCGATTGCTTTGAGCTTTAGTTGCTTTTTCTTGGCTTCGATATGCTTACGCCAAGTTAATCTTCTGTCGAGGTGAACTCCAAGATATACAAAATCGTCGGATTGAGGCACTGGCACATTGTTAAGCGTCAATGATGGGCAATTTTTTTTATTGAGGGTAAACTTAACGTGTTTGCATTTCTGTTCATTTACACGGATGCGCCAATCTGTTAGCCACTTTTCTACCTCCTTTAGGTGGGTTGCCAGTTGCTCAGCAGCTTTGATCGGACATTTGGAGCGGCTGAGGATAGCCGCGTCATCGGCGAAAGTAGATGTGATAAGTGTGGGGCTTGTTGGTATGTCCGCTGTGTACAAAAGATACAGAGTTGGGCCCAGCGCGCTGCCTTGAGGTACACCTACTTTTGATTCGAAGTCATCAGAGGTGAAGCTATTACATCGTACAGCGAATTTTCTGTTGGACAGATAAGATTCCATTAGCCTGTGTGTATATTGTGGGAGCGTCGCTTTTATTTTATATATTAGGCCGTCAATCCAGACTCGGTCAAAGGCTTGGGCGACATCGAGAAAAATTGCTGTGCAATATTCTTTTTGCTCGAATGTTGTGCGGATCTCTGAGGTGATACGGTTGACTTGTTCAATTGTGCCATGCTTTTCACGGAAGCCAAACTGATGATGAGGGATTATATTTTGGTTAACAAAGATTGTATTTATACGGAGTTGTAGGACTTTTTCAAATAGTTTTGAAAGACTTGGCAATAAACTAATGGGTCTGTATGATGATGGCTGTGTTTTGTCCTTTCCGGGTTTTGGGATCACAGATCGGGAGTTCTCGGATCATTTTCGGGGTTATTTTGTCATGGCCGGGCGACTTTCTTGGGTTTAGATAGTTTTTAATAATTGCAGAAATGTCCTCCGCTTGGAATTTCGGTTGCTCACTTTCCATTGGGGTGCGCAAGGTGGGGAGCTGAAAAGAGTTTGTTGACGGATTTGGCAGAAAGACCGTTTTTAGATGAGCTGCAAAGATGAGTGCTCTTTCTTCGTCTGAACGGGCCCATTTGCCAGTTGGGCATCGTATAGGTGAAATTATCTCGGCTGGAGCAGTTATGGTTGGATGTGCTTTCCACAGCGGATATTTGGTGCTGGTAGGCGTGAGCTTTTCGATGTACAGCCGCTGTGTCCTTGCTTCTTCCTGCCTAAGCGCCTTTGCTAGAGTTCGCGAAGCTGCCTTTAGGCGTTGTTTTGCTGCCGGAGATCGAGACATTTGCCATTCTCGCCTGAGCCGTCTTTTGTCTGCTAGAAGTAGTTCAATTAGTCGGTTGTTGGACTTGTGTTTTTCCTGCGTGTGGCTGATAATCGGGGTAGAGATATCTGCTGCTTCAATAAGCGTCGACTCTAGTGCAGAGGTGCAAAGCTCGATGTCTTCTTCGTCGTCCAGTTTGGGATTCAGCTCGATATGGGTGCTTATGTATTTTTTAAATCTGAGCCAGTTTGTTTTCCAATTTGTTAGCCCGAGTGGGTGCTTTATTATTTGTGGTTGTGTTAATATAGTGAAAACTACTGGCGAGTGGTCCGATGACAATTCTGCTAGTGACTCTGCCGTTATCAAATTGTGCGCAATTCCCCTGGTGATTGCAAAGTCTATTAGATCTGGGAGCTTGCGCGGATCTGCTGGCCAGTACGTGGGCTTATTCGGTGAGGCATAGCCCATTTTGTTTGCTGGGTTGATGATTGTGTTACAGCTGTTTGCCTTTTTGATTTACTAGGCGGGATCCCCAATGAGGGTGCTTGGCGTTGTAGTCTCCTTCAGCAACAAATCGTACTTCGAGTGTATTGAAGAAATCAGTAAACTCTCATAGATTGAAAATCGTGGTGCACAGTAAAGTGTAGCCACGGTTGTACTGCCAAAAGTGGTTTGGACACTTAATGAAGTTGCTTGTAGGTGTTGTTTGGCAAATCCATTGTGCAGACAGTGTTTAATCCGGTTTTTGATTAGGATACCAGTTCCTCCGTGAGCCTTGCCGTCTGGGTGATTTGTTGCGTAGAATACATATTTGGGTATTTGAAAGTTATTTTTGTTTGTGAGGTGTGTTTCTGATAGCAGCATAATATCAATATCATTTGAGTCCAGAAACAGTGACAATTCTTGTTTGTGCTTGGAAATGCCGTTTGCATTCCAGAGGCCTATATGTAGTGCTGACATTATTTGTTATTGTCCATAAGCTTTTGAATAAGCAAGTTCTGATTCCGCATCAGTTCCTGCATGCAATTTTGCATGAACGTCATGAAATTTGTCATGTTTTGGTTGAGCGAGATTAACAATGTTTCGATCCCGTTGGGGTTCTGGCCAAGTACGGATGGACTTGGGGCCGCGTTAGATTGAATGGTAGCGGGATCTATTGTTTGAGTGGGCTGTGCATTTCCGTTGCGTAGCACGCTTGCAAAAGTTACTCCAGGAGTAGTTGATATTGGGGTCGCTGATGACCTTACAGCTCTTGAGAAGAATATTCCCGGTGTTGTTTGAGAGGGAATTAGTGTCGAGCCCTGGATACGAGCCGTTGATTTCTTCGCGTTGAGGCGGGCCTTGAGTTCCTTATAAACGGGGCATCCTCTGTAGTTCGCTGTGTGATTACCACCACAATTGCCGCACTTCCTTGTATTTGTATTTGATTTGTCATCGGTGCAGACACAATCTTTTTGAGTTTGTCCACAGCCAACGCAAACTGGGCGAAGGCTGCAGAAGGACTTTGTGTGCCCAAACTCCTGGCAATTAGTGCATTGTACCGGGTGTGTCCTCTTATGCGGCTCTTCGACAGTAATTCTGCGATGCAGCAGAAGTTGAAGATTGTAAATAGGGTGCACTGTGTTGGGTTTAAGTTTTTTATCACATGTGGGCTGTAACTCCACTTTGAATAGAGGTTGCGGCACTTTATTTCTGTTCAGTATGTTTGACACGGACTTTACCTCAAAGCCCTTCTTTTCCAATGCTTCAACTATTTCCTGAGTCGGAACCGTTGGTTCAATGCCTTTGATCACCGCTTGAAGGCCTTTGGCACTCTTTAGTTGGAATGTGTAGAAATTCACACTTTCCTTTCTAAAGTACTTTTCAATAGTACGATAGAATTCTTCACTTTTGGCTTGAACTTTGGTCTCTTTTATGTTACCCCTATTGAGTGGTGTCACATAAAAGTGGTTTTGACCAACTAGCGCTACCAATTTCGGCACCAAAGAAGTGCAGTTTGCACCACGGATATAGAATGGTGGTGGCTTGGCTACAGAGGGTTTAATTTGGGAATCTCCTTCTTGAGATTCCGGCTGATTTGCCAATATTTGGAATCTATTGCTTTCCAATGCTTTTTGTTCAACAATGTTGTTTTTCGACATCTTGGGAGTGTTGCCCCTTTATGTCTGAGGGCTAAGCTTTCGCTTGTTTATATTAATGTATCTGTCCATACCAGTCTGAACAGGTGACTTTGGATTCATCGTCACTGGATGGGCAGATTTTGTTGAGGTAGTCTGCTGGACGTAGTTTCTGCTGGCGAGAGTCTAGTGAAGAAGGGCCCGAGTTAATCTCTTGACGCGTTGGCATTACTAGTAAATTTAGTTATTTACTAAGTATTGCTATTTGTAGATACAAATAACAATATAATTATAGTTGGGCGTCTCTATGGCGACTGAGAGCCCTGTCACTTTGTTGGTTTAGCGTTGTTTTATTGCGCTGACACCGAAGAACTCGCGGAGTGCAATAAAAAGTACGTCCGATCGCGGTGACAATCAATTGTCAATTGTAAACAGTATTACATAGGTAAGGAAAAGTACAGATTTTAGTAATAGAACAATATAGAAAGGAAGGGAAAAAAGAGAGAGTTGTGCCATAAGGGAACTCGGTACTAACGGGGGTTATTGCGTCGCAGGCCAATGGCGGACGGCTTACGCCCCACCTGCTTTTCGTGATCTTTCAGCTTCGCGAAGTGCATTGATTATAAAGGCAGCGTATTTGCAGACCGCTGCCCAGTTCTCCTTCTTGTTCAACATTGTCTTTATCAGATTTCCGACTCCCATTGTTTCGCCCAGGGTTGCATCCAGACTCTGTCGTTCTTTAGTGAACCTCGGGCATTGGACTAGCACATGCTCTGCATCTTCAATGACTCCGTTTAGGCACAATGTGCACTCAGGACTGCTTTCATGCCCAAAGCGGTGCAGGTAAGCTCTGAAGCATCCATGACCGCTCAAAAGTTGCGTCAGTTCGAAGGTGACTTCTCCGTGTTTTCTGTTTAGCCAATCTCCTATATTAGGAATTAGCCGGTAGGTCCACCTTCCCTTTTGGGATGTGGCCCAGCGCATCTGCCATTCCTCTTGGCTAATTCTTTTTGCTTCTTCTCTAGCCGTTTTCTTTGTCAGTGGCGACCAAGCGGTGTTCTGCCTCCTAGCAAAAATGTATGCTGCCTCACGAGCTACCAAATCGATGGGTGTCATACCTGCTAAAACCAATGCAGCGTCGTCGGATATTGTTCTGAAACCGCGGCACACTCGTAGGGCGCCGAGCCGATATGTTGATTCTATGCCTCCATAAAGCATTGTAGATTTTAGAACGTTCATCAGGAGTAATCTTTGGCCTTGCCTTGGTCCTCTTGAGTTTAGGAGTATCCGATTTAGACTCCTTCCCAGTTCCGCCGCTTTACTGCTGACCATTGCCAAGTGCTCCTTGAAACAGAGGCGAGTGTATAACAGAACTCCCAAGTATCTGATGCACCTTGTTGACTTGATTGTGCATGTGCCAATCGCTATTTCTGCTGTTTCGACCACTTTCCGACTGCTGATTAGAACCGTCTCTGTTTTGTGATCTGCCAGCTCAAGTCCGGCATTCATTAGCCACTGTTTAATTGTGCCCACCGCTGCAACCGTTTTGGCCTCTGCTTCTTGGAGTTGCTTCGCCGCGACCACAAGCGCTACATCGTCGGCAAACCCAATTATGCTTGTATCAGGCGGAAGCTGCAGACGCAAGATGCCGTCATACATTGCGTTCCACAGGAGAGGGCCAAGTACTGAGCCCTGCGGAACTCCTCCTTGTACTCTGTGTACTCGTGTACCACTCTTGGTGCTGTAACGCAAGACGCGATTTCAGAAGTAATCCTCTATCATTAATATAAGGTGCTCGGGAACTTGGAACCATTCAAGTGCCTCAAAAATCCGACTCCAGTTGGCCGTGTTAAAGGCATTTTTAATGTCTAGTGTGGTGATTAGACAATATTTTTTGCTTCCTCCTTTCCATCGTTGTCCCTCGGTGGCTTTGGTAGCTATATCCACAACAATTTGCAGTGCGTCAATAGTTGACCTTTTCTTACGGAATCCAAATTGCAGGGGAGCTAGGTCACCCGCCTGCTTGATTGCCAATTCTAAACCTGCGGCTACTATTTTTTCAAAAATTTTTGCCATTGAACTTAATAGACAAATCGGTCTGTAAGCTGAAGGGTCTTCTGCGGGCTTGTTTGGCTTAGGGAGAAGTACCAGGTCTTGGATTTTCCAGCAATTGGGAAATGAACATTCGTTTATGCACTTGTTAAAAACTTCTGCAAATTTATCCGGACATATGGAAACAGCGAGTCTTAAGGCTTTATTTGGTATGCCGTCTGGGCCAGGCGCCTTGTGGTCCTGCATATTTGCTGCGGTTAAAAGCACTTCCTCTATGGTCACATGTTCATGCTCTACATGTATATGTATGTATTTATATATGTATGTGTGTATATATGTATGTGTGTATATATGTATGTGTTATTTGTTGCCCTTTTTGATGTATTGTCTGTGGTTTGTGTAGTTGAAGGTAAATTCGTTGGTGTGGTGACCGAGTAGGTAACTCCTCCCCCACTGGATTGAAGTGAGGGCCATAGTGGCGTGGTGGTTTTGAGAACGATTGATCCTCTTCAAAGGCTTCCAGGTGGTGCTTGTGTAGAAATAACTCTCCCGTGGTGTTGTTAAATTGGGTTTTTGGTGAACAGTGGTATCCTGATCATGATATTATCCTCTTTGCGCGTTTCGAAATCATCGTAGGTGAGGTTGTCTGTGCTCGGTTTTAAGTCTATTTAACACCAAAACAACGAACTCCCTTTCTGGTTCCAGAATTTGCGGTTGTTCTCTCCATTGATGATTCTTTGTAGACAATTTGTATCCCACGTTGGGGCAAAAAAAAAAGTATCTTTAAGAGGTTTAATACTATGTCTATTATACATAACATGTTTAGGTATTTTCAGATATTCAGTCTTGTCATTGGCAATGGTATAAGGTGAATGAATTTATAGTCTTTAATTCTGAACATTGGAATTTTTATGTAAAATATTACATTAGTTTTGTTTACAAATGTATCTATTTCAAGTAATCTATATAAATGTTCTTACGATAAAATTGTGACCTTTCGTCTTGCTAAAATTTCTGTGATTTTGTCTATTTCTTTAGTTGATATAAATAATTTTTATAATTTTAAGCAAAAATAAAGTATTATTTAAATGGCCAATTCTATTTATATATTGAAGAACATAGATTCCGTTGTGTTCAGTGTTTAATTCCTTATAGATCTTTTTTTTTTTTTTTTTTTTTTTTTTTTACATCTATACATAGTATAAAGCAAAGTCGCTTTCTGTGTCTGTCTGTATGTATGTATGCTTAGATCTTTAAAACTACACAACGGATTTGGATGCGGTTTTTTTTTAGATAGGATAGAGTGTTCATAGAGCAAGGTTTTTTGTGTACAATAACATGCTTAATAAATTAGAGAACCATTGATAATTTCAAGAAGTCGTAAATAAACACATTTTTTAAATATTTTGAGAACCGTAGTAGTTAAGGTATTAAAGTTCAAAAAAGAACCGAATAGAATAAGTATTTTTGGTTGTTGAGTTTATTATTTTGGTTTTGTACAGAAATAATAAAATCATGTCAGGAAGACGTCGTCGTTCGAACATAGGTCGTAGTACATTGAATGCCAGAAGAACACGTTCAGCAAGAGATGAAGAAACGTCAGCGGAACGTGATGCTCGCATCAGCCAGCTTCGGGATAGAAACAGAGCTGAGAGAGAGAGTGAATCTTCAGTAGAGCGTGAGGCCCGACTCAGCCAGCTTCGGGCTAGAAATAGAGCTGAGAGAGAAAGAGAATCCTCCGTAGAGCGTGAGGCTCGCCGTAACCAGGATCGAGATAGACATATAGTTCAGAGAGCCAGAGAATTGTCTCTAGAGCGTGAGGCTCGCCGTATCCAGGATCGAGGCAGACATCGAATACAGAGAGCCAGAGTAACTAATTCATGGGTAAACAAAGAAAATTCTGCCATGAATTACGATCCTTCGATTCCTTACAAAGACGATCGTATAGTATCAATTGGTACCATGTCATTAGTGTGTGAACATTGCTCGGCATTGAAATTCAAGGACGAATCGAAAGGCATGTGTTGCTTGCAAGGAAAAAATAAAATTAGAAGAAATTCTACCTCCACCTGAACCACTTCACTCTCTACTTACGGGTGACGATCCGAAATCCAAACAATTCATGCGCAATATACGCCGTTATAATAACGCATTTCAAATGACCTCTTTCAAGAGTAATCAAGTCGTTGAGCGGGGTTTCATGCCTACATTTAAAATTCAAGGGCAAGTGTATCACTTAGCAGGAGCTTGCTACCACTTCGACCCGATGATCACAAATTTCTGCAAATTTATTTTATTGCAGATCCAGACGCACAAGCATCAACGCGGTATTCAAGTGTCGCACAGCCAATTGATAGAGATTTGATTAGATCTCTCCAAGATATGTTACATTCGCATAATCGCTACATACAGTCTTTTAAAACTGCGATAGAGAGTGTTCCAGCAAGTACTCCCGACTTTAATGTCGTAATCCATGCAAATAAAGTTCCTGTCGGAGAACACAGAGGACGATATAATGCGCCTTCCACGAGTGAAGTAGCAGTGGTGATAGCCGGACAGCAATTTGACAAAAGAGATATTGTGTTGCATAGTCGTGATGATAATTTGCAAAAAATTTCAGAGTTACACAGATCTTATGACAGCTTGCAATATCCTTTGATGTTATGCCGTGGAGAAGATGGTTATGCCATTAATGTTTCTCAAGTTGACCCAATCAGTGGACTAACTCTGCGTAAAACAGTGTCATGTATGAACTACTAACTACACCCAAAAAAAACAAGAAAAAAAAAAAACAAAACTTTCTTAGGGATGGAAAGTTAACAAAAAAAAATTTATTAGATAAAAATAAAAAAAATAAAACCCAGAAATACCAACACTAAAAAAAAAAAATTAAAACAGTGTTCATCTTCAGGAACTGCTATTCTACAGGCGAATGACAAGACAACAATTGCAATTCTTGGTATTGGACAGTTAGGTTAATCACTACCTAGTCGATCATTCACAGGTGGACCTCGATATTTACATAAAAATTCGCAGGACGCAATGACATATGAACGGTACTGTTTGATAAATTAACGTTTATATTGAATAAATTAAATACATTGTGATTATTCATTATGTTCAGGTGCTCACTTTAAAGAATTTTCCTTTATTCCTTTATTTCCTTTTTAATTACCATTTAAATTTTATGTAATAAATTATTATATTCATAATACTAAATTTCGCACGCGTTAAACTTGTAGTAAAAGAATTTTAATTCTTTCCCTGTACTGTGAAGATTTCCTACTATCTTTGGGATATCTGAATTCATAAACTACATTTTTACTTTTTTTTTTCATTTTTACTTATTTATTTTTTAGATTTTCCCTTTTTATTTTACTTTTACATTTAATATACTACAGGATCTCTCTATATACAACGTTCACAGCTTTCTTGTCATTAGACAATACAAACATGTTTTCCTTAGAGATTACTCTTGAAAGAGCGACATACAATTGGCCGTGTGAAAAACACTCAACGCTCAAATCTAAACCCGCAACGTTGAAGGTTTGACCCTGCGATTTATTTATGGTCATTGCAAAACATGTCTTTACCGGAAACTGTAGGCGTTTAAATTGGAACGGTAAATCCGATGGTATCAGAGGAATTCGTGGAATCAATACAACTTCCCCAGTACCACATCCTGTGAGTATTGTGCACTCTATTATGAAAGTTTTCAGTGATTTTACCAACAAACGCGTACCATTGCAAAGTTTAGGTGGATTCAGGTTTCTTAATAAAATAACAGGACAACCTACTTTTAACAGCATTTTGTGAGGGGGAAGTCCAGACGGGTTCAAAGAATTAAGAAATTCTGTAGGAAAATGAACAGCTTCTTCTAAATCGAGAACAGTATCGACCGAGTAGTATATTTGCGTCGGCGCATCAATCTTTGAATGAATCAAGTTATTTATATTGTCTACTTCTTCGTTAGTTGGAGACAAAATCGCTCTTTCTTTAAACCAAGATATAGTCTTACAACATATGTTATCAATGTCGGGATAGACATTGTCGACCAACTCTTGGATGTTGTCTTTCAAAACACAAAGGTTTTCTAGGTTTATCTTTCCATCACTTTGTGTTAACTCTCCATTGCCAACTTTTAGCAGCATCTCTGGAAAAAGCCTGTTCCCACGTGAAGTTAACGAAACCCTCATATTAATTTTAAGCTCTAATTTATTGACGTGTGGCCAAAGGTAAGATCGCTTTAGGGAAGCATTTATTTCGTCCGCACGTGTTCCTCGAGTCACAACTGGTAGGATTTGACGAAAGTCTCCTGAGAACAGAATCGTACATCCACCCATAGGTGAATTATTGCTGCGCAAATCGCGTATTGTCCTATCCAGTGCTTCCACAGACGTTTTATTTGACATAGTAGCTTCGTCCCAGACTATTAATGAGCAGTCACGCATCAATTTTCCTGTATTGCTCTGTTTAGAAACACTACAGACGCTGTTATTATCATCGGTGGCGATTTTCAGCGGAAGCTTGAATGTAGAGTGTGCGGTTCGACCTCCTTCCAAAAGCGTAGCGGCTATGCCAGACGACGCTACAGCTAATGCAATTTTTCCTTTAGATCTCACTTTTCTTAAAAGCAGATTGATTAAAAATGTTTTTCCTGTACCTCCCGGGGCATCAAGGAAAAACATTTTCCCTTCATTGTTATCAATTGAGGATAGTAATGTAGTGAATACATATTTCTGATCGTTGTTTAATCGTGGCTCATCTTGAGCTATATTTTGTAAAAGTATCGTTTGATCGTATGATGTTTCTCTTGTGTATTCGGCACTATTCGTTGATTCTGAGTTAGTATTATTAGCAGGCATCGGTAACCCAAAATCCTTGATCGATTTACCCGAAAGTAATTGCACTACTTTGTTCAATTCATATAATGCTTCGTCAAATATGCTTTGATCATATTGTACGTCATCCGAGTTTAACACTCGCCGTCGACGTATCAAAATATCAATGGCCATACTTTCTTGAAATTTATTCCACAGATTAACAGAATCAGTTACCTGACAAAACGCTACTATGATGGCAAATAAATATTTTAGTGATGTAGCTGAACTGCAAGTAGCTGCTTCCGATAATGTGTTTTCCCAGTGAGAATCGTTTTCCAAAAGCCCCAGAGCTTTGCATGCTGCTTGATAAGTATTGTAAACAACACCTTGTACAGTTCTTAGGTGTGCAAAGGATGTCGGGCCTTTTACAATATGCAGTAACATTCTCAGATGAAAGCATTCGCTGTTGTTGGGATGAATCACATAGACTCTGCCAAGAGCATCCGTTTTTTTTACTCCGGGGAAACCATCGACCGCAGTACCTTGTTTTCGCCGTTGAAAGGTTTTAGAATTACTCTGGTTCCATGTATAGTAACATGGAACTCTGTCATATGTTAGTGTTTTCGCGAAATCATCTTGAGCACATAACTTGAAGAATGCGGTCAATGTTGTGTCCCGCGGGTTATTAACAACTTCTTGTATATTGTTCTCAGTGAAATATACTCTTTGTCCGTTTTCTAAATGAACTGCTAGGTGGACAATTGTGGGAGCCCGGTCGTGCACTTCGAATGATAAAATCCTCCATACAGCTTCGGAGCTGCAGATGTAACGTCCAGACTGATATTTTTCCACTTCATTTGATGATTGTATGCTGAAAGTGGCTTGGTCGCTACCTTTATTAATGTATTTAGTAACGTATTGGATTGACTTTATTGAACTGCACAACTCGACGTTGATGTGCGCATCAAAAATTTTCAAAAGAAGCGGATTATATGCAACGATCCATCGGTTATCAATATCGTGGTTTCGAAAGGTGGCACTTTGCCCACCCTGTTCTGGCGATCGTCGACGATATTTGGGATATCCATCATCGCTGGTAGACGTTTGAGTTTGGAACGACTTCGGAATTTTTTTTGGAATCTCGCATGCATGGAGAGTTTGGGTTTAAAGTCCCGCACGGGCCGTGTACCATGTTTTTCTTTACGATTTCGAACAGTTCAGGATCTTCTTCTTTGTCCGGTAATTCAGCTGAAATGACGTTGTCAATTTGATTTGGTTTAATTTTGTTTACTAACCACACCAGCAGATGTACATGTGGCAGACCACGTTTCTGCCATTCTATTGTGTACATGTGACAGCGTGGCGAACCGAAAATATGAGACTTGTTAATGAGGTGCAGGAGTTTGTGTACTTTTAAATGGAAGACTCTGTTAACTATATCGTATCTGTCTTGTGGAGTTAAGTTGGGGTTAATGTTTTCTTTGATTTCTGGCCAATTTTGGTTACATGTTGCTGTTATAAATAAATCAGGTTTACCGTAATGTCTGACGTAAGTCATTGCGTCCTGCGATTTTTCATGTAAATATCGAGGTCCACCTGTGAATGATGAAGGTAGTATAACCAACTGTCCAATACCGTTGCTGTGTTCATTCGCCTGTAAAGCATCCTGAAGATGAACATAATTTTCAGCTCTCAATTTAGTTTGATTGTTACGGATGTAGGCCAATCTCTCGGATTCAATTTTCGCATATTGATCGACTAAATATTGATTTGTTAACATTCCATACCTAAGCAAGGAATTGAAATTGTTTCGTCTTGTCATTATCCGGTAGCAATAGTAGTTCATACATGACACTGTTTTACGCAGAGTTAGTCCACTGATTGGGTCAACTTGAGAAACATTAATGGCATAACCATCTTCTCCACGGCATAACATCAAAGGATATTGCAAGCTGTCATAAGATCTGTGTAACTCTGAAATTTTTGCAAATTATCATCACGACTATGCAACACAATATCTCTTTTGTCAAATTGCTGTCCGGCTATCACCACTGCTACTTCACTCGTGGAAGGCGCATTATATCGTCCTCTGTGTTCTCCGACAGGAACTTTATTTGCATGGATTACGACATTAAAGTCGGGAGTACTTGCTGGAACACTCTCTATCGCAGTTTTAAAAGACTGTATGTAGCGATTATGCGAATGTAACATATCTTGGAGAGATCTAATCAAATCTCTATCAATTGGCTGTGCGACACTTGAATACCGCGTTGATGCTTGTGCGTCTGGATCTGCAATAAAATAAATTTGCAGAAATTTGTGATCATCGGGTCGAAGTGGTAGCAAGCTCCCTGCTAAGTGATACACTTGCCCTTGAATTTTAAATGTAGGCATGAAACCCCGCTCAACGACTTGATTACTCTTGAAAGAGGTCATTTGAAATGCGTTATTATAACGGCGTATATTGCGCATGAATTGTTTGGATTTCGGATCGTCACCCGTAAGTAGAGAGTGAAGTGGTTCAGGTGGAGGTAGAATTTCTTCTAATTTTATTTTTCCTTGCAAGCAACACATGCCTTTCGATTCGTCCTTGAATTTCAATGCCGAGCAATGTTCACACACTAATGACATGGTACCAATTGATACTATACGATCGTCTTTGTAAGGAATCGAAGGATCGTAATTCATGGCAGAATTTTCTTTGTTTACCCATGAATTAGTTACTCTGGCTCTCTGTATTCGATGTCTGCCTCGATCCTGGATACGGCGAGCCTCACGCTCTAGAGACAATTCTCTGGCTCTCTGAACTATATGTCTATCTCGATCCTGGTTACGGCGAGCCTCACGCTCTACGGAGGATTCTCTTTCTCTCTCAGCTCTATTTCTAGCCCGAAGCTGGCTGAGTCGGGCCTCACGCTCTACTGAAGATTCACTCTCTCTCTCAGCTCTGTTTCTATCCCGAAGCTGGCTGATGCGAGCATCACGTTCCGCTGACGTTTCTTCATCTCTTGCTGAACGTGTTCTTCTGGCATTCAATGTACTACGACCTATGTTCGAACGACGACGTCTTCCTGACATGATTTTATTATTTCTGTACAAAACCAAAATAATAAACTCAACAACCAAAAATACTTATTCTATTCGGTTCTTTTTTGAACTTTAATACCTTAACTACTACGGTTCTCAAAATATTTAAAAAATGTGTTTATTTACGACTTCTTGAAATTATCAATGGTTCTCTAATTTATTAAGCATGTTATTGTACACAAAAACCTTCCTCTTGAATCACTCTATCTATTAAAAAAAACCGCATCCAAATCCGTTGTGTAGTTTTAAAGATCTAAGCATACATACATACAGACAGACACAGAAAGCGACTTTGCTTTATACTATGTATAGATAATATATATGAAGAGATAATACTGTTTACAGTGTTTTTTTTTTTTTTGTTAAGGCTTTCTTGTCAATCGTTTTATTTTTGATTTGTGAATTTTTTGCTTTTTCTTTGTAATAAGTGTGACCCCCCTTATCATTAGTGACAATATGTTTTGAAAAGCGAGGAGTCAATTTATTTCTCTTATTTTCTTTTCTGAATACTGTCTTGTCGGTTTCCACTTCTGGTGGATCATTCCTTTCCTCATTTAGTTTTAAAGTTCGTTTTTTATTTTGATCAGATATTTGTTGAGCAACCTTTGGGGTAGATTTTTCTCTGATAAAGGTCTAAGTCTTGTAAATAATCGTGCTCGTTAGTAAATTTTAATGTTTTTTGAAACAAGTGGGTTCGACCCGAGAATAATTCAAAGGGTGTGAAATTAGTTGCAGAGTGTATAGCATTGTTGTAAGTGATCAATGCTTCGGCGAGGATGTCGTCATGTATTGTGGGAGTTTTTTTCAGTTTTCCTCTTTTCCATAATTAGTCTGTAAATTTCTGTTAAAGATGAATGAAATCGTTCAACAGGGGCGTTCCTTGAAGACTGTTGAAAAGATGTGACATGTCTGGTGATATTGTATTGAGTGCAAAAATCAATGAAAAGATTTCCTGCGAACTCTGCACCCTGGTCACACACAATCTTTTTTGGTATGCCATGAGTGCACATAAAATGTCTGATTGATTTTACTATGTTTAGGCTATCTCTTGCTGGTATAGTGTACCCAGCAGCAAATTTTGAAAACTTGTCTATTATTGTTAAAACATTTTGATGGTTAATGGTGTACAAATCGATATGAATTATGTCTAATGGGAGCTTTGGAACCTCTGTTTCCTGATAGGGAACTTTTTGCGGATGTCTATCGTATTTCAGGGTTTGGCATAAGTCACAATTGTTTATTGTTTTTGTAATTTTTTGCTTCATATGTGGAAAATATATTGTTCTTTTTAAATGGGCTAGAGTTTCATCAATTCCCCTGTGATTATTATAATAGTGATAGTCTCTAATTTCTTTTTCTTGTTCATCCTGTGTGGTACGTTCTTCCAAAAACTCTGTGCATCTAACAAGTTTATAGAGTGTACTGTGTGAGAAAAACTGTGAAAAAACCTCTTGTACTATTTTGAATATTGTGTCAGTGGTAAAAATTGCACAAGTTTTATTTGGTTTTAAAATAGTTTTCAAAATTCTAATCACGACTTTTTATTTAAAATGGGTTCTGATATAATGCGGCGAAGTTTGTTTTTAAACGGGCTTTCAATTTTGATGTTAGAGACTGGATCTTTTTTAAGGATAATTTGGATATTAAAATCGTTTAAACATTTTTTCGAAATTGCTATAAGCTGTGAAATGTTCTCTAGGCCTGAATGTACGGTTTCCCCACATGTCGCCTCGACTGATTCTTGGTCATTTAAGTTAATATCAAGTGTTGTTCTGCTCAAAGCGTCGGCAATCACGTTTTGAGACTCCTTTTTGTATATAACTTCGTAATCGTACTCTAACAGTCTGAGCTTCCATCTCACCAATTTGGAATTTGGTTCCTTGAAACTCATAAGCCATGTCAGGGGCTTATGATCAGTGACAATTTTAAATTGTTGACCAAAAAGATACGGTCTAAAATACTTAATTGCCCAAACTATGGCAAGCATCTCTTTTTCGACCGTAGAATAGTTTGCCTCGGTGTCCGTTAGTGTTCTGCTAGCGAATGAAACTGGCTTGTCCGATCCCAAGTTTCATTGAGATAAAACAGCTCCTAAAGCGACATTACTTGCATCCGTAGAAAGTATAAACGGTTTATCGAAATCAGGGTATATTAGGATCGGGTCATTACATAACAAGGTTTTACAATATTCGAAAGTTTTTATAAAGTCCTCGTCAACAGTAACCTTCGATTTTCCCTTCAGCTGTTTAGTTAGTGGGTTTGTTATTTTAGCAAAATCTTTAATAAACTTTCTATAATAACCCATGACACCTAAGAATGATTTAATTTGTTTCTGTGTAGTAGGCAAAGGGAATTTCTTTATTGTCTCAATCTTTGTCGGGTTTGGCTTTACCCCTTCAGGGGTAACAATGTGACCCAGATATTCAATTTCCTTTTTCAGGAATTCAGACTTATCCGGTTGTAATTTTAAATTTGCCTTTCTAATTTTCGTGAAAACTTTTTTAAATGTTGGATATGTTCCTGTAAGGATGGCGAGAAAACAATGATGTCATCCATATATGCAAGGCAACAGGTTCCAAATAAGTCACCAAATAAGGAATCTATTACCCTTTGAAAAGTTGCAGGTGCATTAGTCAGGCCAAAGGGCATTCTGATGAACTCGTAATGTCCCCCCTCCGCCGAAAATGCTGTTTTCTGGATGTCGTTTTTGTGCATCTCTATCTGGTGGTAACCACTGGCTAAATCCAGTATTGAAAAATATTTCGCTTTCCCAATTCTATCTAAGACATCATTTATTATTGGCATAGGGTATTTGTCTTTTATGGTTTTCTCATTTAGTTTTCTAAAATCTACAACTAGACGCCACTTTCTCTTTCCTGAGGCATCGGCTTTCTTTGGCACAAGCCAAACTGGTGCACTCCAAGGAGAGTGACTATGTCTTATTATTTTATTATCGAGTAATTTTTTTATTTGTTCCTTTACCTCAATTCTTTCATGGAACCCATACCTATAGGGTCTTGTATAGATAGGGATATCATCTTTAGTCAAAATCTTATGTTTGACTTCGTTTGTAAATGATAGTTGCTTACTGTCATCATAGAAGATGTCAGAAAATTCAACACAAATGTCTTTTAATAATTGGATTGTTAAAATCAAATGAGTTTAAATATGTTTTATTATCATTTTGGAAAGCGATATTTACTTCTATATGCTGACCTTCAGAATATGAATTTACTTGAAGTGGTTGGTCAAAACATATACTTTTATGTGAGTCGGAGTAATTTGTTATTTCGACCCAACTGAAGTTATTTTCTGCTGAATATAATCCGTTTGAAATAAAAAGGTCATTATCTAGTTGTATTTCCTGACAAAGAAAAGTGCCTTCTTTAAGGTCAACGGGGATCTTGATTAGTTTTCTGGTTGAATGCTCAATTTTCCTTTGTGAGAATTGGGAGTTTAGCATTTTGTGTGATCAACACGAAATTTTCTAAGTCTACTTTTGCTTTCAATGTTTTTAGTAAATCGACTCCTATAAGGCCATCGAAAAATGAATGGAATTTAAATAATAAAAATTTTAGTGTACCATTTTGGTTAAATTCATTAAACATGTCTAATAAACATGCTGAATATAGTGCATGTGTATTTATAATTGTTTTTATGATTCTTGGCTCGGTTAGTTTAATATGTTGTTCACTTGGAACAAATTGAGGGTCAATAAAAGAAGTAGTAGACCCTGTGTCGATCAAAAAGTTTAAATTTTTACCAAATGGGAATTGAATTTGAACATATGGTAAAATCGAGCCATGTGTGTGCTTGGTTATGTAGCCTGCTTGGATGTTGAGGCTACATACTGAAAATTTTGGTCATCATTAATGTTGTGCAACTCATCTCTTTTTTTTATTTGATTACTGTTGTTTGTGTTGGATTTTGCAGACTGGTTAGAGAAATTGGAATTTCTAGTTTGGGTACTATAGTTTCCCCAATTTTTCTGTCTCTGTCGGTCACTTTGTTGCTCATTGTCGTACTTTTTTTGTTTAAATGGTCTTTGACTGTTGTTACCGTAATTATTTGTTTTTCCCTCTTGAGACCAATTTCTCTCCCTTTTTTGTTGGTTTCGGGGCCCAAACGATTCCGAATTTCGACCATTATAAGTTGTCCTCTCAAAGCTCTGATTTATTCGCCTAGCTTCTCTTTGACTAGTATAAACTTCCTTTTCCGCAATTGCTATTTCGTATGCTGTAACGATATCCGTGGGGTCTCTGCCTCGAACTATTGAACCTAAAGGTCCGCGAAGTCCCTTCAAGAAAGTGGTTAGGCATTGGTTAAGAAACAATTCTTTCTTTGTTTGTATGATAGTTGGATTGGTATCCTTTTGGTCAATGATATTTAGTAGGGCTCTTTGAATATTTGTGATTTTTTCGTATAATACCTCTACCGGATGGCTTTGCAGTGTTAATATTCCAAGTTCGGCTATTAAATTATACTCGGTTCTTTTATCGACAAAGTGTTTCATTAAGGTATCTTTAATTTCGTTCCAATTAAGTCGCACATTTGATTGATACAAGACTTCATGAGCTTTACCCTGAATTTTGTTCCTGATTGCTCTCAGAATCATGACCCCTGCAGGTGTCTGATCTGCTCCTTTAATAAGCATTAAAAACTCCTCAACATTGGTAATGAATTCTTTTAGTCCCTCTTTATTTCCCTCATATACAGGCATAGACTGAATCAATTGTAATAAATCGGATATCTTAAACCCACCCAATGGCTCCTGTGTTTGGGGGCCAGTGGGTTGGGCTGGGGGAATCTCCTGATCTAAAGGCATTGATAATTCCAAAACTTCTTTTTTTTTTTTTTTTTTTGACTTTGTTTTTGTTACTATCTAGTCTCTTAAATCGTGTTTCTTACTTTTTAACTTAATCGTAGCTTAATATATCTTTCTTACTTATGTTTTATTGTAATTAGTGTTATGTGTAAGCAAGGTGTCTTTTTTTTTTTTTTGAATCTATCGACGCACGAATTGTTGCCCCTCCGTGTGGCAAGCGATGAAATGATGTGTTTAAATATTTGTTGGTTTGTTTCGCGGTTGTGCTGAAGCTAGCTAAGACTGTTGCTCGTTGCAGTAGTCCCAACTAATTTCCAGATTAATTCCAGATTAAGCTATGACACACTTATGTTTTATTGTAATTAGTGTTATGTGTAAGCAAGGTGTTCTTTTTTTTTTGAATCTATCGACGCACGATTTGTTGTCCTCCGTGTGGCAAGCGATGAAATGATGTGTTTAAATATTTGCTGGTTTATTTCGCGGTTGTGCTGAAGCTAGCTGAGATTGTTGCTCGTTGCAGTAGTCCCAACTAAGGGCGGACAGTCATCAGCCGTGAATTTCCAGATTAAGTTATAACACACCTTATTAATAAAAAAAAAAATTATTATTTTTTTTGAATAGACAAGCTTTTATGTATATTCAACATCTTTATTGTTGTTTTATAATTGAAATATAGTTTTTTTTTTTTTTTTTTTTTTTTTTTTTTTTTTTTTTTTTTATATTTGCTCTGTCCAATACAGCAGGTTCCGGTTACACATACACACAAATTTGTGGGCATATATAACCTTCTAGCGCGATAAGAACACAAAGAAATTTGTGTCAACAACTTATGTGTTGGTTTAAACAGCTTATGTGTCGTTTAACTATTTGATTTTTTTTTTTTTTTTTTTTTTTTTGAGTATGAAAACCAGAAGTTGGTTTGCCCCTTTTACTTTGGAGGGTCCCTTGGGAATCGCAAAGTTGGGGAAAGTTATAATACTTTTATAGTATTGTTTTTTATTTATAGTTTTTACATATTTTTTGGGTATGAAAACCAGAAGTTGGTTTGCCCCTTTTACTTTGGAGGGTCCCTTGGGAATCGCAAAGTTGGGGAAAGTTATAATACATTTATAGTATTGTTTTTTATTTTAATTTTTTACATATTTTTTTGGGTATGAAAACCAGAAGTTGGTTTGCCCCTTTTACTTTGGAGGGTCCCTTGGGAATCGCAAAGTTGGGGAAAGTTATACTATTTTTATAGTATTGTTTTTTGTTTATAGTTTTACATATTTTATTTGAATCAATTTTGTTGTTTTTTTTTTATTTCTATATATATACATGTACATTACCCCTTTCACTTTCCGCTAATATTGTTGGGTTTTTTTGCTCACTCCAGTTAACAAACTTGAAGCATTCCAATTTCTCAGCTTTTAATTTGCACACACTTAGACTTCTGTCTACTTTTTTCTTTTTTATTTATATTATATTTTTTTTTTTTTGAAGAACGATGTTGCTTGCAAGGCGACTGAAATTTAAATGACACGCTGCCCAAAAGGTTAAGAAGGTACAACCGCACTCTGAAATTTGCGACGCAACTCAGCAGCAATTCTGACTGTCGCGACATCGCTGTCGTTCTGCTCTAACGCGACATAACGCAAGCAGACCACCGAGATGATGAAACAGAAACACTTGTCGTAAAGCAACTTTGTAACTTTGCAACTTTGACAAGACATGCAAAAGTCTGCAAAATGTAGCAAAAGACAATGTCGCCTGTTACGCAGCTGGTACCCATATACATGTGTGTATGTGCAAATATTTTAAATTCGAGTGAAACTCAAGGTCAACACCAACATCAATATCACGGAGTGCATAGCACACATTGACGATTTATGCATATATGTATTTACATAGATGTGTACATGTTTTGTTGCCTTTATCGCTCTGTCCGATACAGCTGGTTCAATCACTAAATGCACTGGTTTAGTGCACTTAATGACCTTTAGCACGATTAGGCAACAATTTATGCATTATTAATGAAATATTTATAATATGATATGATACGATTCATGATGTTTATGATATATCATTGTTTATATCTTTGTTGCTTTAAAATTTTTTTTTTTTTTTTTTTTTTTTTTTTTTTTTTTTTTTTTTTTTGTTTTGTTTTGATACTTATGCATGAACGTAAGTTCCTTCGGGGCACTTTTTCCCGTCCCTGAAGTCGTCAGGCTGCGCCAGTTAACATCTTGGCCAAGTTTGTCGTGGTCGAGCCAAGTGTAACCTTTCTTTTTTTTAAATATTCATTTAGTTTCATTTTAGTTTTATGAAAAATTAAACATCCGTCTTGTTTGACGTTCAACAACAGAATCAATTTATTCGGCCAACATGCCGTTCTCAGCTTCAGTTAATGCTTACAAAACTATGTGTGTATATATGTATTGAGATGTTTGTATTTATATATGGGACTTATGCGCTACAACTTTGGGGGAACAGCGAGCCAATCAAACATTGAAATTATGCAACGTTATCAATCGAAAACCCTACGCACAATTGTTAACGCACCTGGTATGTTTCTAATCTTGAAATTCATAAGGACCTTAATATACCATTTGTAAAGGATGAAATAGCAGAGTATAGCTTTAGATATATTGACAGACTGCACAACCACCCCAACTCCATTAGCTATAAGTCTACTTGATAAAAATAACTACAAGAAGACTAAAAGATTACATATATTAGATCTTCCAGATAGAATTTAACTTTGTTTTATATATGTACATATACATAATCAT
>JAECWY010002214.1:0-20788 GCA_018151275.1 Drosophila prosaltans
TTTAAGAATTTTGCCTCCCACTTCCGCCCCCGCAATTTGAAAAAACGAATTACTAGAGCAGTTTTTGGGGTCCATTCTTATTTGGCACACCCAACAATGTGGCCAAAATGCATCATCTGACCAAATTTAGTCGAAATCCGTACAATGAATATCCAAGATATACGAAGATAATGCGGTTGAGGCTAAGTTGACTAGGTGATACTAGCGCTGCTAAGAGTGAGCGAGATAGCATGCGGTTAGCTGTTGCTGCATGTTAAAAGAAATTTTGAATTAAGTTGATGCGTTCCGATCTTGATTTAATATAACTTCAAGGATTTGGTACAGGGGTATACTCAACGTCGGCAGGGACGACTTGCTTGCTTCATTTTTCTTTTATTGTCTCTTCAGCATTTATTTTTCGGTGAAAGTTAAGCAAAAAAAAATTTAACACCGAATCCAGAACCATGGAAGCGCTTTCATCGTTGGATTTGGAGAAAAGAGGGGGTGAGTCAACTTTTTTAATAATATTTCTAATCCCGTCAAACGCATGACCATCCTTGTTACCAACGAACAACATAAGCCAAAAAATTAAAAAAGAATAAATGTGAGAGAGAGATCGAGAATAATTGAGAGAGAATGAAGATAGAATAAGAAAGGTCAAAGAAAGGAAATAAGGAAAGAATAAATTATAAAAGAGAGTAATAGAGAATTTAATTGAAAGTGAAGAGAAAGGCCGCCATCACCGAAAGTACCTTAACAAGGAAAAGAAAAAAAGAAGATTGAATTGTGTTAGAGAAAATTTTGTACAAATCGCCCTAATTTTAAAGTTCGAATTATTTATAACAACCTTCATGAGGATCAATAATGAGTCACTCCAAATAATTTAAATTTCTTCTGATCGAACGATATTAATTCTGTAGCAACAAAAATATTCGGAACTATAATAATTTTTAATAATAAGCAACTCGATCCACTTAAGATGTTAACTAGAAATAATTTGCTTAATAATAAGTAATTCTATTTATAATGTTTAACTAAACGTTTTTATTCATGTATTTTAATTTTGACTAATTGGTCCGAGATGGCCAAGGTAGGGAGGGCGAACCGATCCTCAACTACATCAGAGGATTGAGTCAAATCGACAAGACGATGTCAAGGCAGACTATTTAAAAAATTCATTCGGTTATGCATTTTTCTCCTTCCGGTTTAGCATTTTGTCTAGTACGCTTTTGTGAAATTTTTTTTTTTGAATAAGAGAGGTAAAGGAGGCCCTTCTGATCGAGGGCAAGACCACCAGACCAACTAGCCGACGAGCAAGAGCCGGAAAAAAAACAAGCGTGCGCCCTCGATTGGTCTTAGACACCTGGGCCAGAACTAAAACATTACAAAAGAGCCGGCAATAAAAAAACTAATAATCTGTAATTATTATAAACAATTTAACAAAAAGTAGAAGATAAAAAGAAATCAATTCATTATTGAAAAATAGAAAATAGAAACAATGTTGTATGGAAGAGTTTGGACTGGGAATCGAACCTACGGTGATTCGATTCGCCAAGCGAACACTCTATCGTCACAGCCACCGAGACACTTTGCAATTGAATGCAAAGAATGCAACCCCACAAGGGTATATTCACTTCGTATTGTCGCTGTTTTGTCGAAAATTACAAATTTGTATCGAGCTAGCTATTGAAGTGCGGTGTTGTAAAACTTCACGTCACACACACACACTACGATGCCTGCCCATGTACCGACTAGTGCACACACACATTGACAGAACGAAATTATTTTCGTCGGTGATTGCTCTCACTTGCTCTCGTTGAGCGTACGAACGTTCGGCTTTTTGCCGAAGGTCTCTGGGGTTCCATGGTTAGGCTAGTGTTTGCAATCAAAAAATCTTCCGTTTGTCCCATCTATGTATTGTATAGTTAGTGATAATATCAATCATCTAGAAGCCAATTTTAATCAACTTTACGATAGGATTGACACAAGGGGATATATTAAAATATAAATCACCAATCATTAAATTCCTATATGAAGCCTTCGCCACGACTACACATCCTCTTAATATTGATAAACTTGATATTCAGACACTGTCCGGTTAACTTTGAAGCCATGGATATGAGCTTCTTGTGCTATTGAGAAGCGTGGCTTCCCTTGTCAAGCCTTATGGGATAGTTATTATTCATGCATTCCGACAGTTCCTTCTACCATTTTATATATGTAGTCAGCGACGTCATTTGCTCAATGTTATTTTTTATTTTCATTCATCATATTAATATTGTTTTGTATTATTGTATTACGTTAGCGAACTTCGTACCGCCTAAAAGTCAAAGAAAGTCGTGTTAACTTTTACCTGAACCAATTTAGGCTTTGATGAACGTAATACATTAATACAAAACAATATTAATATAATAAATGAGAATAAAAATTAAAAAAATAAAAATAATTAAGTTTTCCAAACACATGTCATAAAAAAATCATTGAAAACTATGTTGTTCAGGTTGGGATATACTCTGATTAATTTATTAATCGGATTTTCATTCAAGCACCTTGTGGTAAACGACATTCTTCGTTTTTTGGCCAGGTGCAAGAACAAATAATGCTGATGGTTTGCCGACACGTGAGCATGACACGTAAAATTGACCATGAGAAAAACACGAATTTTCTAGATTGAGGCCACAAATAGTCAAGGATTGGCCCGGTGATTTGTTGATCGTCATGGCGAAGGCGAGAAGAATCGGGAATTGAATTCTTTTAAACTCAAAGGGCATATCTGTTGGGATCCTCTTTAAATTTTCCTTTGAGTATCGATGGGTGAATCATATTGCTCATCAGTTTTCTTATTACCAAACACGTTCCATTGCACAGTTTTGGTTGGTTTAAATTTCTAAGCATGATAACTACCGAGTTGGAAATTGTGCGGTGGTAAACCAGGCACATCCAAGGAGTTCAAAAATTCAGTTGGATAATTAGTAGCTTCTTCTTCGTTTGTTACACTGTTGATAGATTTGAATAAATGCAGAGTACCTACGATTTGATTTCGAATTATAAAATTGAGTTCATCTATATCTTTTTTTTTTAGCCGCCAAAATTGCTCACTCACTTAACCATTTAGTATTTCTGTGGTTAGCAATGATATCCGGAAATACTTTGTTGATAAGCTCACTTTTTGATGAGACGAAATTGCAAAAATTTGGAGGAAATGAAATCATTCGTCAACAGAAACACGGCCATTATCGATATTCACCAATTGCATAAAACAAGAAAGAGTCCCTCAAAAATTCTATTATAATACTCTTTGCATTTCTTTCTGCTCTTTTTATCTCCTGTCATCTCTACTTGTTCCTCATCAATTACTTTCAATAAATCGTTTTCTTCTAAAAACGCCCTTACTCGAAATTTCCAGATCGAATATTTTTCGCCGTCGAATGGTTTTATGTTTCTTTTTACTTTACCCATTTTTTTCTTCTCTTGGGATGCCCAAGCGGCCCACCATCTAAGTCCTATGTACTAAGTACTGTCAAAAAAAAAATTTTTTTTTTCTCGCACACACTAAAAACAGATTTTTTTTTCTTCACAAAAACTCTACATTATTTTATTAGTCTTTATTTAACACAAAACCCATCATTTATTTTAACACTAGCTAACCCAGGCGAACTTCGTCCCGCCTAACACTCAAAGAATGTCGTATTAACTTTTAGCTGAACTAATTTAGGTTTTGATGAACGTATTACAATGATACAAAACAATATTAATATGATGAATGAGAAATCATCAGCAGATAGATCGTTCAACAATGCAACTCTCATATTTACAGACAGTTGAAGTTTGTTTACATATCGCCACAGATTTGATGCTTTAAGGCAAGCGTTTATTTCGTCGGCAGCGGTAGATCTTGGAATTACTGGTAGTGTTTGTCGGAAACCGCCAGATAATAAAATCATTGAACCACAAAAAGATCTCGAGTCATTGCGCAGATCTTTTAATGTTCGGTCTAGTGCTTCCAATGCGCGTTTGTGCGCCATTGTGCATTCGTCCCATATGATAAGTTTTAATGCTACTAAAACATTGGCCATTGCGGCCTTTCGAAATGTTACAAGTAGGTTGATCGGTAGTTCGAAGATTAATGGCAATTTTAACGCTGAGTGAGCCGTACTGCATCCGTCTAACAATGTAGCCGCTATTCCAGAAGAAGCAATTGCTACCGCAATTTCGGATCTCGCACGTACAGTGGCCAAAATCAATGACATGAGGAATGTCTTCCCAGTTCCACCGGGGGCATCCAAAAAAAAGTTAGCCACCATTTCCATCATCAATTGCATTAATCAGTGTATCATAGACTTCCCTCTGCTTAGGATTCAACAGTGGTACATTCGTTTGAACTGATTGGATTAGTTCATGTGGATCATATTCACGTTCGCGTTCTAATTCTCTATTAAATGCGTCATTCATTCCGCGATCTGGCGCTGGCATTCCTAACCTAACTAACAAACTGCCGCATATGAGGTAACACATATCTTCGATCAAGAGCAAGGCCTTGTTATACATCTCCTGATTCGCCTCAAGATCGGGATTTCTTGAGCTGACACGAATTCGACACGAAATTCGAAAAGTGGGGCACACTATACCATTAACAGTTCGTAGTGATTCAAATGATGTTGGCCCTCGAACATGGACCAGCAACAACCGCAAATAGAAACATTCATCATTCTTCGGAAGAACTGTGTAAATACGACCAAGACCATCAGCAGAACGCATATCTGGACGTTGAAATTTCTTCGATGTAGCGTTCAAGTGTAATAACGTGGTAGAACAGGTAGAGTTAGTTCAGAAAAATTGTGAGGAGTTTTACAGTCAGCATGAGGAAATTATTAGGGCTGGTTTTAATAGGTACAATGTTTTAGATGATTTAGAAGACGCGCTTAGGAGGGCTATGGAATTTGAAAACAGGGAGACTGAAAACGAATTAGAAGGTCAGGTTGTATTAGATGAGGAGTTTAGGGCTCTAGCCTTTCCCGAAATTAGTTCTCAACTTAATTTATTAAATTTAAATGCCAATGACCAACCTGCAGATTTGGAAAATGATAACCGCGTTATTAAACTCCCCCCAATTATTTCGCCAGAAAATTTGGCAGGTATTGTAAGATCTCTAAATGTAAAGCAAAAAACTTTTCTTACTCATGTTCTTCACAATGTGAAGAATAATGAAATTTTTTATGAGTTCGTAGGTGGCGGAGCAGGTGTCGGCAGGAGTAGGCTTATTTCTTCAATTTTTCAGTCCATTTCTATGGAGTATAGTCGCAGAATAGGAAACGACCCAACGACTGTTAAGATCCTCTTGTGCGCTCCCACAGGAAAAGCAGCTTTTGGTATTGGAGGTTCAACCCTCCATTCCATGTTCGCCCTACCCATTAATCAGTCTGGGTCTTCTTTTAGAGATTTGAGTTCTGACTTGGTAATTACTCTTCGAACAAGGTTCATAGATCTCAAACTTTTAATAATAGATGAAATTTCTATGGTCGGTGCAAAAATGTTTTCCTATTTGCACTCTCGCCTTAAACAAATTTTCCGTGATCGGGATATACCCTTTGGGGGCATTTCTGTTATCGTGTTCGGCGATCTCAGACAACTACGCTTTGTAGGTGACCGTTGGATATTCCAATCCACATCATCCTCGCATGACCCTTACAGCTTGTTCTTGTTCTTGTTGCACCTTCTCTGTGGGAACGTTTTTAAGTTTTTCGAGCTCACAGAGATCATGCGACAGCGAGACGACCAACCTTTTGCAATCGCATTAAATAATATGGCATCCGGCCAAATGTCATCGGCAGATATAGAATTATTTAGAACCAGAATTTTCGACGCAAGTCAAGTACCAGATGAAGCAATTCATCTGTTTCTTAGTAATAGGGACACCGATTTTTACAACAGGGCAAAATTATCCTCCATTCCCACCGAGGAACATGTTTTGGTTGCAGTAGATTTGATTAAAGCTGCTCATCTAAGTGATGCATCCAAAATAAAATATTTAGAAGATGTCAAAGGTTTCAAAACTTCTGATACACAAGGTTTGTGTAGTCGTCTCATTTTGAAAAGCACTGCCAAGTATATGATGACGGTTAACCTAGATACGGCAGATGGTCTCGTGAATGGAGCCACGGGTACTTTAATGGACATCGAATTAGATTCATCCAATATCCCCTCAGTTCTTTGGATAAAGTTTCTAGATGATAGTGTAGGAGTGAATGCTCGATCAAAATTTTGACGCAGTGCACAAAATTCCTGGACCCCAATTCAGAAAACGGTGAAAAGTTTTCAATTCAGATCCAATGAGCAAGTCACAATTGATAGGAAACAGTTTCCGGTTATAGCTGCAGAAGCTATAACTATTCATAAGAGTCAGGGTGCTACGTACGAAAGAGTCCATATGGTCCATACAAGTTCTGGAATGCAACGTGAAGCATTATATGTAGCATGTACATGACTTTTTATTATCGGACAATTCGTTCCCCCCAGATCTGGCCAAGATTCTGCAGCTGAGCAAGAGTTGCAAAAATTACGCACCGAAAAAGCTCTTCAGACACATTTAGATCCACTATTTGTCAGCTCCAATTTTAATATTTTCTTCCACAATACGGAAAGTCTCCACTGTCATATTAGTGATATTTGCTCTAATCAGCTAATGCTTCAGTCCCCGATATTGTGTTTTGGTACAGAAAGATCTACTTGGTGTAATAATATATGCTTGTGCATATAGATAACACAAACACATTGTTCTACGGTTAGTAAGGGAAGGAAGATTAATTAAAAGAAGTCTACTAAAGTACGATGGCAGGTTGACATTGCGATCCCAGTTAAGACCACGAAGAGCAAAAAGCAGAAATTGTTTTTGATTAGATTCAATTCTAATTTGGTGTGAATCATATTGAGGTGACCATATGCATGATCCGTACTCCAAAATAAGATGGACCAAAGAGGTATAGAGAAATTTGGTAGTGTAAGAGTGTTGTTCAAATAATACGTCATCATCTGAGGAGGGGTTCTATAGAACGACATAAACTTGCACTGAGTGGTATTTAAGTTTAAAAGATTGTGCTGACACCAACACTGAAAATTATTAAGATCAGCTTGCAATCTACAGGATGAAACCATATTGCTATAGCTAAGGCAAAGCTTAACATCGTCATACATGAGCACATGTGAATTAAGCAAGACGGAAGGAAGATCATTTATGAAAAGGGTGAACAGCAACGGACCAAGATGACTCCCCTGGGGCACCCCCGAAGTCACATTAAGTAAGTAATTGTCGTAAAGCTGAGTAGGTTTATATAGAGACTGGTTGCGGGCAACAACATTAAAAACCCGTTTTACTAGACTCGGTTCCTTAAAACTGCTGCCAAGATATGTCAAAAAACTCCTTAACCGATTTTGCTCAAATTTTCAAAATATCTTTATTATATAAAACTTATCTGAACTAAAATAATTGTGATCGCTTTGTTGTTTTTTTTTTTAGCCAAATAGACTGTAAAAAATTTAATTTTTGGAATTTTGAATTTTTTATAGTTCAATGTATGGGCTAAAGTTTTACAATTAAAATAATGTTAACAGAAATAAAGTGCCGCAACTTCTATTCAAAGTTGAGTTACAGCCCACATGTGATAAAACACAGTGCACTCTATATAAAATCTTCAAATTCTGCTACACCGCAGAATTACTGTCGAAGAGCCGCATAAGAGGACACACCCGGTACAATGCACTAATTGCCAGGAGTTTGGGAACACAAAGTCCTTTTGCAGCCTTTGCCCAGTTTGCGTTGGCTGCGGACAAACTCAAAAAGATTGTGTCTGCACCAATGACAAATCAAATACAAATACAAGGAAGTGCAGCAATTGTGGTGGTAATCACACAGCGAACTACAGAGGATGCCCTGTTTATAAGGAACTCAAGGCCCGCCTCAACGCGAAGAAATCTACTGCTCGTATCCAGGGCTCGACATTAATTCCCTCTCAAACAACACCGGGAATATTTTTCTCAAGAGCTGTAAGGTCATCAGCGACTCCATTACCAACTACTCCTGGTGTAACTTTTGCAAGCGTGCTACGCAATGGAAATGCACAGCCCACTCAAATAGAAGATCCCGCCACCATACAATCTAACGCAGCCCCAAGTACATCCATACTTGGCCAGAACCCCAATGGGATCGAAACGTTGTTAATCTCGCTCAACCAAAACATGACAAATTTCATGACGTTCATGCAAAATTGCATGCAGGAACTGATGCGGAATCAGAACTTGCTTATTTAAAAGCTTATGGACAACAAATAATGTCAGCAGTACATATAGACCGGCCTCTGGAATGCTAACGGCATTTCCAAACACAAACAAGAATTGTGTTTCTGAACTGTTTCTGAACTCAAATGATATTGATATTATGCTGTTATCAGAAACACACCTCACAAACAAAAACAACTTTCAAATACCCAAATATGCATTCTACGCAACAAATCACCCAGACGGCAAGGCTCACGGAGTAGCTACTAATCAAAAACCGGATTAAACACTGTCTGCACAATGGATTTGCCAAACAATACTTGCAAGCAACTTCAATAAATGTGCAAACCACTTTCGGCAGTACAGCCGTGGCTGCACTTTACTGCTCACCACGATTCTCAATCTCTGAAAAAGAGTTTGCTGATTTCTTCAATACACTCAGAGTACGTTTTATTGCTGCAGGAGACTACAACGCCAAGCACCCTCATTGGGGATCTCGCCTGGTAAATCCAAAAGGCAAACAGCTGTAAAACACAATCATCAACCCAGCAAACAAAATGGGCTATGCCTCACCGAATAAGCCCACGTACTGGCCAGCAGATTCACGCAAGCTCCCAGATCTAATACACTTTGCAATCATTAGGGGAACTGCGCACAATTTGATAAAGGCAGAGACACTAGCAGAATTGTCATCGGACCACTCGCCAGTAGTTTTCACTATATTAACACAACCACAAATAATAAAGCAACCACTCGGGCTAACAAATTGGAAATCAACTGGCTCAGATTTAAAAAATACATAAGCACGCATATCGAGCTGAATTCCAAACTGGACGACGAACAAGACATCGAGCTTTGCACCTCTGCACTGGAGTCGACGTTTATTGAAGCAGCAGATATATCTACCCCAAAAAACACAAGGCCAACAACCGACTAATTGAACTACTTCTAGCAGACAAAAGACGGCTCAGGCGAGAATGGCAAATGTCTCGATCTCCGGCAGCAAAACAATGCCTAAAGGCAGCTTCCCGAACTCTAGCAAAAGCGCTTAGGCAGGAAGAAGCAAGCACTCAGCGGCTATACATCGAAAAGCTCACCCCTACCAGCACCAAATATCCGCTGTCGAAAGCACATCCAACCATAACAGCTCCAGCCGATATAATTTCTCCTATACGATGCCCAACTGGCAAATGGGCCCGTTCAGACGAAGAAAGAGCACTCAAATTTGCAGCTCATCTAAAAACGGTCTTTCTGCCAAATCCGTCAACAAAATCTTTTCAGCTCCCCTCCTTGCGCACCCCAATGGAAAGTGAGCAACCGAAGTTCCAAGCGGAGGAAATTTCTGCAATTATTAAAAATATTAAAAACTATCTAAACCCAAGAAAGTAGCCGTGACAAAATAACCCCGAAAATGATCCGAGAACTCCCGATCTGTGCCATCCGTCACATCTGCGAACTTTTCAACGCGATAGTTAAAACTGGTAACTTTCCCATAAGTTGGAAAAAATCAGTAATCATAATGATCCCAAAACCCGGAAAGGTCAAAACACAGCCATGATCATACAGACCCATCAGTTTATGGCCAAGTCTTTCAAAACTATTTGAAAAGGTCCTACAACTTCGTATAAATACAATCCTGGTAAACCAAAATATAATCCCACATCATCAGTTTGGCTTCCGTGAATAGCATGGCACAATTGAACCGTGTCACCACAGAGATCCGCACAGCATTCGAGGAAAAAGAATATTGCACAGCAATTTTTCTCGATGTCGCCCAAGTTTTTGACCGAGTCTGGATTGACGGCCTAATATATAAAATAAAAGGGACGCTCCCGCAATTAACACAGAGGCTAATGAAATCTTATCTATCCAACAGAAAATTCACAGTACGATGTAATAGCTTCACCTCTGATGACTTCGAAACAAAAGCAGGTGTACCTCAAGGCAGCGTGCTGGGTCCAACACTTTATATTTTGTACACAGCGGACATACTAGCAAGCCCTGCACTCATCACTACTATCTACATCTACTTTCGCCGATGACACGGCTATCCTTAGCCGCTCCAAATGTCCGATCAAAGCTGCTGAGCAACTGGCAACCCATTTAAAGGAAATTGAAAAAGATTGGCGCATCTGTGTAAATGAACAGAAATGCATGCACGTTACGTTTACCTTCTATATAAGAAACTGTCCATCATTGACGCTTAACAAAGTGCCAATGCCTCAATCCGACGATGTTGTATATCCTGGAGTTCACCTCGATAGAAGATTAACTTGGCGTAGGCATATCGAAGCCAAGAAAAAGCAGCTAAAGCTTAAAGCAACCGGACTACATTGGCTTATCAACGCACGATCTCCCCTATGTCCGGAATTCAAAGTTCTTCTCTACAACTCGGTATTAAAACCCATCTGGATATACGGCTCTGCACTGTGGGGAAACGCATGCAAGAGCAACATCGAAACCATATGGTAAAGGGCACAATCCAAGGTTCTCAGAACCATCATGGGAGCACCTTGGTATATCCGAAATGAAAATGTACAGAAAGACCTACACACATCCCCAGCGTAATAACCGAAATAAAGGTACAATAACTTAAGTACACTGCCATACTGCAGGCACACCCGAATACCCTAGCCAAATCATTAACCCGGGTACGTGAAAGTACTCGTCTTTAACGAAACGACCTCCCAACCTTTCAGTAATTAATCAGGGCCATAGATCAATGTAGCATCTTTTAGATGTTAGGTTGTGTTCGATTAAGATAAGCCTAGAAAATTGTTGTTAGTCTTATAAGCCTATATAAGAGATCCAACAATCAAATAAAACGTTAAAAAAAAAATGATTGAAAGACTGCATAAAAAGGAACTTCTGCAGAAGGAATATCTAAACATCCAAGGAGTTATATCCAAAACATCGACTTGGACCAAAGTGTGCCGATTTTCTGAAAGAATTTAGTGGGATCATGTTTCCAAATGGAATTCGAACATGCTATGCCCCTTTGCTAGTCCCCCAAATTCTTCAGTTCACTCTTTGACTTTAGTCGAAAACACAGGTGAAAAAGTTTACGGTGCAAATTGTTAATTAAATTTCCTTATGAATTGGTTTGAACTGTCCTGGAAAAAGAGAGCAAACTATGGAATAAGTGTGCACATGAAAACTGTAGAAAGTTCGTAAAACGAAAATTAGTTTTTTAGCTGAGATTTGACACCGATTTATTATTTAAACAGTCCCGAAGAGGACACCGAAGGCGGTGGACGTAAGATACAGTGAAGAAGTTTTAATGAAATCGATAGGAACGATAGCAATTAAGCTAAAGGCACCTCAGGGTCTTGAGAAGGAATGCTATTAAAGCGGCCAGAGACAACGCTCGCGCCATTCTGTTTGCTGAAAATTACTAAAAAAAAAAACAAGAATTCCAAGAATAATAACTATCCCATAAGTTGACAAGGGAAGCCATGCTTCTCAATAGCACAAGAAGCTCATATCCAGGGCTTCAAAGTTAACCGGACAGTGCCTCAATATCAAGTTTATCAATATTCTAAATTCCAAATTGTTGTAATAAATTGTTTTAGCTTTCCTCTTCTACTTTGAGAGAAGGTTGGCTGCCTGTTCCAAGGGTTTCCGTTAGGCTTTGCCTGGGAGTATATGGCATATGCCATACGCATCAAAGAGCGAAGCATATGGTGTTCTGCATCTGGATTATCGTTAACCGTCTCTTTCAAGTCTTCTGGAGTATCGTTCGATTCTTCGCGATTTTCTGGGGTTTCTTGATCCTTATTAACAAAAGGGTCCATTGTAAATATTTTACTGATTTTCAGCCCTTTCTAAAACAAATTAAAATTTCACTGATTTTCAGACTTTACTATTAGAAATAATTATTTTACCGACTTTTCCAATAAACAGAAATAAATTAATATTTTACTGGTTTTTCGGAATTTTGTAAAATGAAGCAAGCAAGTCGTCCCTGCCGACGTTGAGTATACCCTGTACCAACTAGATACATTGAAAAAAACCTTCGAAATAGCCATCAATTTCATACAAAATTTCCTTTCCATGCAGCAGCAGCGATCGCATTCTATCTCGCTCACTCCTGTCAGCCAATCTCGCCTAAATCGTTTCAGTACAAAAAGAATATGGGCATATTTCCGATGTTTATTGTCCGATTTGGACAAATTTTGGTCAGCTGGTGCAGATCGGCTATATAGTTAGGTGTGCCAAATAAGAATATGATATCTTTCATACAGCTCTAGTATTCGTTTTTTCCAAATTGCGGGGGCGGAAGTGGGCGTGGCTAAAATTTGAAACAAACTTGACCTGTGTAGACACTAGACGGATATTCCCACCAAATTCGGTAGCTCTAGCTCATATAGTCTTCGAGATCTAGGTGTTCATACGGACGGACGGACAGACGGACGGACAGACGGACGGACAGACGGACATGGCTCAATCGACTCGGCTAATGATGCTGATCAAGAATATATATACTTTATGGGGAAACGCTTCCTTCTGCCTGTTTTAGCGACTTTAATATACCCTTTTATACTTTATACTTTACTGATTTTTCAGACTGTACAAATAAATTCAGTTGTTACTTGTGACGAGTTCAAGCGTAAACTAACAATATTCAATGTTAGGAATCGGCATGTTAACCTACTACTTAAAATCATCAAAATCAAGGACTACTATTCAAATTATTTGCTGACAACTCAATCTGCCAAATGTTTCAATGATTAATACACAGAACAGCAAGTGAGAGCAATCACCGACGAAAATAATTTCGTTCTGTCAATGTATGTGTGCACTAGTCTAAAGTGTAGCGCTGGCTGTTGGTTGTAGAGTAGGATGCCTACTTTTAATCTGAAAGGTTATGGATGTTGCCAGTAATCAGAAAGGGTTAGCAACAGAAGCGAGCTGATCCGAGCAATCTGAGTCACATCAGTTGCGCACTGCGGTCGGCGGTACATTCAAGTCTAGGTACTTCTCCTTATTACATTGTTTTCGGACAGCATTTAATTTCCTCTGGATCGACATATAAATTGTTAAGAACATTGAAATTGTTAGAAGATCGAGGCATTGAGTTTTCCAGGGAAGATTCTAGGGAAATAGTGGCGGGACGAGCCAAAAGGTTAGCCAAAGCGATGGCGGTAGACAAAGCGATTTCCAAGCCGGTTATAATGCAAAGCTGGGACCAGCGTTTATTAAAGCTCGAGTGAGACAAAAATGTGGAAACGCATGTTACGAGCTAGAAGACTTAAACGGGCGATCGATTGGTCGGTTCCATGCCAAGGATATCCGACAGTAGCACCTGCCAGCTTTGTTGGATCTGTCTTGTGACTTCAGGCCCCAAGTCAGATTCTCTTGGGGGGCTATTGTAGCGCTGGCTGTTGGTTGTAGAGTAGGTTGCCTACTTTTAGGCTGAAAGGTTATGGATGTTGCCAGTAATCAGAAAGGGTTAGCAACAGAAGCGAGCTGATCCGAGCCTAAAAAGAAATGTTGCCAAAGGATCTCTCAGGTACCGAAAATGGAGGTTTTCGCATAGAACTTCCAGGAAGGTCACCTCCTAAGTTAGAGGCAATCGGTCCCTGAGTCGCAGTCGAAAGCTTGTAAAGGCCAGTTGAATTAGTGGCCAGTGAAAAAATTTCCGCAAGAGGAAAAATAAAATCAATTGTTCTAAAAATCGGCCAATATTAAAGTGGTCGGAAGAAAGAAAAAGAGGAATAAAATCAAATATTTGAAACCTCAACTTTCAAGTGACACTGTATTATACTATATTATTGCAAAAGTAAAATTGGAAAGAATAAAATAAATCAAATCAAATATTCACCGGCTAATGAGCGCTTATCCAGGGTAAGTGCTGAAAGGCGATATGATTTTTTTTTGTTATGAAAATGGCAAAGCTAGCCAAATTAGTGCCGGTAGTTTAAACTTTGGCATTGCTTTTCTCTTTTTCTTGTTTTTTTTGTACGCTCATCCAGGGAGGCAGCCGCTGAGCTGAGTTTTATCGTACAGAGTTACAGAGTTACGACGACCAGCGGCCCCAGTGCAGAAGAGGGGAATATCAAAGTCGAAGCAAGCGAGAAGGGAAGAATTGAGTTGAAGCGCTACAGACTGCGACGATCGGCCTGGGCCATCTCAGTGTAGCTTGCGTGGGCGGTCGAGAGTGAACGGTCTTCGAGAAAAAAAAAGGGAGAGGAAAGACAGAAGAACTAAAAGAAACCGGCATACGATGCCCTTAAAATTCTAATTCAATATAAGTTTTCAAATCGGGTAAATTCTATGATGGTGGAGACTTTCTAATCAAAAAAAAAATTAAGCAAGCAAGTCGTCCCTGCCGACGTTGAGTATACCCTGTACCAACATTAAAAAATAAAACCTTCAAAGTAGCTATCCATTTCATACAAAATTTTCCTTTAACATGTAGCAACTAGCTATATTAAATGATATATCTTTCTTATCTGCCAATGCCGCCTTGGCATTTCAGTACAAAACGGATATAGGCATATGTCCGATGTTTATTGTCCAATTTCGACAAAATTTGGTCAGCTGGTCCAGTTTTGCCATATAATTAGGAGTGCCGAGTAAGAATACGATATCTTTAATACAGCTCTAGTAATACGTTTTCCCGATTTGCGGAGGCGGAGTGGGCGTGGCAAAAATTTGAAACAAACTTGATCTGTGTACACACTGTTCACAACAAATTTGGTAGCTCTAGCCCTTTTAGTCTCCGAGATCTAGGTGTTCATACGGACGGTACGGAAAAATGCCCGGTCAGATCCAGTGGAAAGGGACATGGCTCAATCGACTCGGCTAGTGATTTTGATCACGATATATATTTTTATGGGGTCGGAAACGTGTATCTTCTGCCTGTTAAACAAAAATTTTTAGCGATCCTTAATATACCCTTTTACCCTATGGGTACAGGGTATAAAAAGAATTAAGAGCAAAAAGAGAAAATTTCGATTTTATAAAAAAGGAAAAAATGCCCCGTTAATCCATAGTGGAAAAACTGTCTCCTTTCTTTAAGTCGTTTTTTTTTTTCTTCAAAATGTATGTAACAGGCAGAAATATACATTTCTGACCCCATAAAGTATATATATTCTTGATCAGCATCACTAGCCGAGTCGACTGAGCCATGTCCGTCTGTCCGTCCGTCTGTCCGTCCGTCTGTATGAACACCTAGATCTCGGAGACTGTAAGAGCTAGAGCTACCAAATTCGGTATGTAGATCCGTCTATTGTGCAGACAGATCAAGTTTGTTTCAAATTTATGCCACGCCCACTTCCGCCCCTGCAAATCGGGAAAACTTATTACTAGAGCTGTATAAAAGATATCGTATTCTTACTTGGTACACCTAATTATATGCCCAAACTGGACAAGCTGATTAAATTTTGTCGAAATCGGACAATAAATATCGGAGATGTACCTATATGAGTTTTGCACTGAATTGCCAAGGCGAAATTGGCTGGCAAGAGTGAGCGAGACAGCATGCGTTCGTTGTTGCTGCATGTTAAAGAGAATTTTGCATGAAATTAATGGCGATTTCCAGGATATTCTTTTTTTTTTTTTTTTTTTTTTTTTACGCGCGAATCCTAACGGGAGCACTAATTGCCCACACCTCCCGCCCAACCGACCGAGGGGCGCAAGCCGCATAACGCACGGCTCGAGTCGCGGGGACAATTAATTAATTACGTGCTAGTGCTAATTACGTGCTAGATAGGAAAGGATAGAAGTTTTTAGTGAAGGAATAGAGAGCTCTGAACTGATTACATGATAAAGACAATTGTAATCAGAACAAAGAACTCGAAAGGTTCTACATTAGGTAGTTAGTAGTAGGTCTACAGGACTGTTAGTTTTACTCGGTTCAATAGCTCGGGATCGTCAAAATTGCCTAATATGACGGCAATCTCATTAGTAAGGAAAAGGTCATAAAAGAAGTCTACTAGAGTACGAAGGTAAATTTATTTTACCCCCCCATTTCAACCCCAAAAAAAAAAAAAAAAAAAAAATTTTTTTAAAAAAATTCTTTCTTTTTTTTTTTTAAATAATATTGTGGTTAACATAATAAAAAAAATTATTAAAAAAAAAAAAAAAAAAAAAAAATATAAAAAAATTTTATTTTTTTTTTTTTTTTATTTTTTTTTTTTTTTTTTTTACAAACCCAAGAACACCCATGGCTTTTCCGACAGAAGTGCTTATATGGGACTTAAAAGTCAATTTATGGTCCATAAGTACTCCCATTAAGTCTGGTTAATAGAACGTTATTAAGAAAGTATGTAATCAACTGAGGAGTATTCCTGAAAAAAGTCATGACCTTGCATTTAGATGTGTTTAGGTTTAATAAGTTGTGTCGACACCAAGATTGAAAGTTTTGGAGGTCAGACTGCAACCGTGAAGGTGATATAATGTCTCTGTAGCTAAGACAAAGCTTTACATCATCTGCATACATGAGGACACGAGAATGTATTATAACGGATGGAAGATCGTTAATAAAAAGTGTGAATAGCAGTGGTCCCAAATGACTACCCTGAGGCACTCCCGAAGTTACTTGGATGGTCCTTGAACTTGAAGACTTGAATAGAACTTTCTGTGTTCTGTCTGTCAGGTATTCACGAATCCAACAAATTAAAGGGCTTGGGAAGCCAATTTTATTTAATTTTAAAAGAAGAAGTGTATGATTAACAGAATCAAAAGCCTTGCTGAAATCAGTATAAATGACATCAGTTTGTCTTGCATTCCTAAATCCTTCGATCGTTAAAGATGTAAATTTTAATAGGTTAGTGGTAGTAGATCTACGTTTCACAAACCCATGTTGAGATGGTGAAATAATAGATCTACAAAAATGTTGCAATTGAGAAGTGATTAACTTTTCAAATGCTTTAGGGATGGCGAACAATTTAGAAATACCCCATTAAATTAGACGCGTCAGACTTTTTACCGTTCTTATGAAGAGGAATTATATAAGATTCCTTCCATATAGATGGGAAATGACATGATTTAACGGACAACAAAAAAAGTTTTTGAAGTGGCTTACATAGAGCCTCAGCACAAAATCTGAGTACACAACCAGGTATTCCATCAGGACCAGGTGTGTACACAGGTTTTACTAAATTAAGCACGCTAAGAAGCGAACTTTCATCGATCGAAGGACTACAAATACAATTGGACCTTTTTATCTGATAAGGATACGACAGATTCGCTCGGTATTCCGTTGAGGAATATGTTGTTGTGAAGAAATCAGCGAACAAATCAGCAATCGCTTGATCAGAGTCCGCTATATTATTTTCAAACGATAACATTGATGGGTGGACAACCATCTTACGTTTAGAATTCACAAAGCTATAAAACTGTTTAGGATCACGGGAAAACTCAAGCTTACAACGATTGAGGTAATTATTATAGCAGTGCTTGTTAAGCAACATAAAATTGGAGCGAGTAATTGCGTAAAGAGCAAAGTCTGAAGAACGTCCCGATTTCTTGTATTTTTTATAATATCTGGATTTGACATTTTTTAAGTTGGATAGCTCACCAGAAAACCAGGGAGGTCGGTGAGACGACACTGGAGTCCTCAGTGGGACACAAACCTTAAAAAGCGAACCAAGAGTATCATAAAACAACGAGATAGCAAGATCCATGTCTGAGCAACTGTATAAGGATGACCAGTCAGTTCTCAGAATGAGCTCATTCAGTTTAACAAAGTTAGTCTTGCGAAAATTACGAGATTTAATCACAGGACTGACACCAACAATCGGTGCAGGAAACGACAGATCTACAGATAAATCCAAAGTAGGATGAAAATTGTCTTCAGGCAAGACTAGAGGGTCGGTTCTAGTAACTGCACAGTTGGTGGAATCCAACACAAATATCAGATCTAAGGATCTGCCTATGTTATTTCGCACAGGGTTTATTTGAGCTAATGATAGCTCAAAAAGGCCATCAACGAAGCAGTGAGATTTAGAAGGAAGCAACAAAGTATATTCATCAGATTGAGACCATGCTATTTCTGGTAAATTAAAGTCACCAAAGACGATTAAGATATCTCTATCAGAAAGCAATGAAGAAATATATTGAATAGAATCTAAATGTTTTGCGTACACCGCCATGTCGGATTGTGGCGGGATGTAAGAACAAGTAATGTAGACAGAGAAAGACTTGAATCTGACCTTAACACTAACAAACTCAATCTCCAGAATGTCCGGTGAATGAATTTGGTCAGAAGTTCAGGCCGAGTCAACTGCAATTAGAACTCCTCCGCCTACACGAGAAGTCCGATCACATCTTAAAATTGAAAATTTTGAAAGAACAGATGCATCGTTAATATCGGGCTTTAACCATGTCTCAGTAAACACTAAAATTTTAAATTCAAATGCTAGACTATCTAAATAGAGTCTAGGAAGCTTAGATTTAAGTCCTCTCACGTTCTGATAGGCCAGATGAAGGGACGAGATTAGTTTTTTGGAACACCAGCCGATGCTGATATTCCGGAAGATGAGGAGTTAGATGGGATAGAAAGCCTAACCGGATCCCGAGCTTTCTTTTTGGCCGTGTATTCTTTTACTAAAATGTGATCCGGCCAAAAACTGCTATGACATATACTGTCAAACAGTTCAACTGGGACACTTATTTTAAAGGAGGATATCTCCCTCGAATATTTAAATTGAAATTTTTCCACCGCTATTTTAGCTTTATAGTGATGAGCTTGAATTTTTGTCTTAATAAAAGCTAAGACATCATCCGACGAATGTTCGGGATCAAGCCTTGAAACAAATATATGTTTCTTAGGTGGAACTCCAGTTAAAGGCTTATAGGAACCAGGCCGCAAATCAACCGCAGCGTCAGCGACCACGATTGAATCCGCCTGCGTGTCCGGTATTGCACCTCCAACTGGACTACTATCGGCAATATCAACAGTTATTGATAATTGCCCGGACTTTTCGGAAACTACAGCTTTATTCGTCTGCAAAGAGAGACCATTTCCTGGAGAAACGGAGATAGCCTCGTCCTTGCGACCACCTTGAGAAATGGGGGTGGTAAACGAAATAAGCTGCGGAGGATTTGTCACAGTGAGCAGTGAAGGAGATTGTGGAACTACGGCCGAGACGGGATTGGGCACAGGCAAATGCAAGGACAGATCGCGCATATTAGTTTTCTTACGCGTTGGAGACTCATTTAACAGCTTATAGCTGCTAAATTCGCTCTCCACAGCATTGAACTCATCGCAGAGTTTACAAAAACCAGATGACAATTTCTTCAATCTATCCCTGGTTTGCCTCATAAACACCCTCATTTCGATCTCAACCTCTCGGCATGAGTCACAACCCCATTTGAGCCCCCGTTTTTGCTCCAAACAATCCCTTACTCTGGCCGTGTAGCCAGCACATTTAATGTGCATGACATTGTCACACAGCCAACAGGAAAGAAACGCGTTATGGGGTGAAGGAGGGTTCAAACACTTTTTGCTTGAGCAGACAGACATTTTTATACCCTGTACCCATAGGGTAAAAGGGTATATTAAAGTCGCTAAAATGTATGTAACAGGCAGAAGGAAGCGCTTTCGACCCCATAAAGTATATATATTCTTGATCAGCATCACTAGCCGAGTCGATTGAGCCATGTCCGTCTGTCCGTCCGTCTGTCCGTCTGTCCGTCCGTCCGTATGAACACCTAGATCTCGAAGATTATATGAGCTAGAGCTACCAAATTTGGTGGCAATATCCGTCTAGTGTCTACACAGGTCAAGTTTGTTTCAAATTTTAGCCACGCCCACTTCCGCCCCCGCAATTTGGAAAAAACGAATACTAGAGCTGTAAGAAAGTTATCATATTCTTATTTGGCACACCTAACTATATAGCCGACCTGCACCAGCCGACCAAAATTTGTCCAAATCGGACAATAAACATCGGAAATATGCCCATATTCTTTTTGTACTGAAACGCTTAGGGCGAGATTGGCTGACAGGAGTGAGCGAGATAGAATGCGATCGCTGCTGCTGCATGTAAAGGAAATTTTGTATGAAATTGATGGCTATTTCGAAGGTTTTTTTCAATGTATCTAGTTGGTACAGGGTATACTCAACGTCGGCAGGGACGACTTGCTTGCTTCATTTAAATTTAATTACAACTCAAAAATTTATAAAAAAATTAAATATCGAAAAGGTCAAAGAAAAAACTCACTCAGATTTATTAAGCAAATTCGACACTGGGGTCAAACTCGCAGAGAAAATTAGTGCAAGAACTACGAGAACTAAGCACTACACAAATACACGTATCACTTGTACGCGAGACAGATAGATGCGAGCGCGAATAAAAGAAATTAGAAAAAAGAGAGCGGGAGAGCCAACAGCACTGCACATGCAACAACAATGCGTTGGCGATAGCGCGAGAGCGGTATTAAAGCGGTAACAAACGCAAGAGCAAAGAATAACAAAAACAACAACACTGCTGTAAAAAGTTGTTGTTTTTTTCAAATATTAAGTTCAATGCTTTGATTTTGCTTTTGTATAGTTAATATAAACAAAAAGCGCAATGACAAAAATTTAAAA
>JAECWY010002215.1:0-11071 GCA_018151275.1 Drosophila prosaltans
GATTTGGAAATAATTTGGTTTAATAATGAATTGTGAATAAATTTAATGAAATCTGTCACCTACATCATGTCCACATCTTATCCATAATAGTTTTCTCGTAGGCCTTGTTTTGGAGCAGTTTATTTTAACGCCTATCAAACTGCCAAGGTAGGGAGGGTAGAGACGGGGAATGCAAATAACACCTTAGCCTCCCCACGAAACAAATCGAAGGTCAGAGAAACAGTCTTATTTTTTTTTATGGGAAATCCTTATTTACTTTCAGAGAATACTGTATTTGTTGTTTTCATATTTCATTAGTATATCCGATAGTGCACTTTTATTTTTCTTCAAAAAGTATGGTACTAGAAGACGAGGCAAGAACCCCACCCCATCCGTCGAGCTATCCTCCTAAGGAGCCGGAATATAAGTGCACGCCCGCCTTCAGCCTTTGGTACAGTGAAACATCAGTTAGTACTAAATTTATTTACTACTTGCACACTACACAATATGGATGTGTAGGAATATTTAATTGGCAATTTGATCGATGCTAAATTAATTAATGTTGATGATGATTTTTGCTAGTGCTGCAGCTGCTGCTGCCATTGTCGCTGCACGCTGTCATACTGCTGGTACTGCTGCCTGCTGATGGTTGTTATAGACTGTGATATTTTTCTACTGCTGCTGCTTCTGACTGTTGGATTGGATGAATGGATGCACTGACCCAAAAGGAGACGGCTGCACAGGTGGTAGTATGTGCTTATTGCGCTGCTGCTATGTAATTATATATTAGTGGATATGCTAAATTATTATCTATGGCTGAATTTAGTTTTAACATTGTGTTTTAGAGTTCTAATTATTATTCTTCATTAATTAAGATTTTTCTTTATTGATTTTCTTTTATTTTTGTGTACATATTATGTGAGTATTTGGATATCTATCTGGTAGTAGTTTTTCATTTTCTTAATTTGAGATTTTTATACCCTGTACCCATAGGGTAAAAGGGTATATTAAAGTCGCTAAAATGTATGTAACAGGCAGAAGGAAGCATTTGCGACCCCATAAAGTATGTCTTGATCAGCATCACCAGCCGAGTTGATTGAGACATGTCTGTCTGTCCGTCCGTCTGTCCGTCTGTCCGTCCGTCCGTATGAACACCTAGATCTCTGAGACTATAAGAGCTAGAGCCACCAAATTTGGTGTGAACATGCGTCTAGTGTGTACACAGATCAAGTTTGTTTCAAATTTTTGCCACGCCCACTTCCGCCCCCGCAAATCGCGAAAACGTATTACTAGAGCTGTATTAAATATATCGTATTCTTACTTGGCACACCTAATTATATACCCAAACTGGACCAGCTCACCAAATTTTGTCCAAATCGGACAATAAAAATCGAAGATATAGCTATATGAGTTTTGCACTGAATTGCCAAGGCGACATTGGCTGGAGAGAGTGAGCGAGACAGCATGCGTTTGCTGTTGCTGCATGTTAAAGAGAATTTTGCATGAAATTGATGACGATTTTGAGGATATTTTATTTTATTTAATATAACTAGTTGGTACAGGGTATACTCAATGTCGGCAGGGACGACTTGCTTGCTTCATTTAATATTAGTGTTAGTAGTAGTGGAAGGAATTAGTGTATAGTTTTATATTAAATTTAGGTAATAGTAAAAATGCAATTTTTAATCTAGAGTTGGTGTATATGTTTGTGGGGATTTTATTGCATTTTTTTTTCTTTTCTTTTCTTTTGTCCTTTTTATACCCTGTACCCATAGGGTAAAAGGGGTATATTAAAGTCCCTAAAATGTGTGTAACAGGGAGAAATATACACTTCTGACTCCATAAAGTATATATATTCTTGATCAGCATCAACAGCCGAGTCGATTGAGCCATGTTCGTCTGTCCGTCCGTCTGTCCGTCTGTCCGTCCGTATGAACACCTAGATCTCGGAGACTATAAAAGGTAGAGCCACCAAATTTGGTGTGAACATGCATCTAATGCATACACAGATCAAGTTTGTTTCAAATTTTTTCCACGCCCACTTCCGCCCCCGCAAATCGCGAAAACGTATTACTAGAGCTGTATTAAACATATCGTATTCTTACTTGGCACACCTAATTATATACCCAAATTGGACCAGCTCACCAAATCGAAATCGGACAGTTAATATCGGAGATATACCTATATGAGTTTTGCACTGAATTGCCAAGGCGACATTGGCTGGCAAGAGTGAGCGAGACAGCATGCGTTTGCTGCTGCTGCATGTTAAAGAGAATTTTGCATGAAATTGATGACGATTTCGAGGATATTTTATTTTATTTAATATAACTAGTTGGTACTGGGTATACTCAATGTCGGCAGGGACGACTTGCTTGCTTCATTTGGAATAGAAATTAATTTTCCCTCTTTTTTTTGTTTTCTTATATATGTATATTTTTATACCCTGTACCCATAGGGTAAAAGGGTATATTAAAGTCGCTAAAATGTATGTAACAGACAGAAATATACATTTCTGACCCCATAATGTATATATATTCTTGATCAGCATCACTAGCCGTGTCGATTGAGCCATGTCCGTCTGTCCGTCCGTCTGTCCGTCCGTCCGTCTGTCCGTCCGTCCGTCTGTCCGTCCGTGCGTCTGTCCGTCTGTCCATCCGTATGAACACCTAGATCTCGGAGACTGTAAGAGCTAGAGCTATCAAATTTGGTGTGAACATACGTCTAGTGTGTACAAAGATCAAGTTTGTTTCAAATTTTTGCCACGCCCACTTCCGCCCCCGCAAATCGGGAAAGCGAATTACTAGAGCTGTACTAAAGATATCGTATTGTCACACCTAAATATATACCAAAACTGGACTAGCTGACCAAATTTTGTCGAAATCGGACTTAAAACATCGGAGATATGCCTATATGCGTTTTGTACTGAGGATGCCGCCTTGGGACATTGTCAGATAAGAAAGAGCGAGATAGCATGCGTTCGCTGTAGCTGCATGTAAAGGAAAATTTTGTATGAAATTTATGGCTACTTTGAAGGTTTTTTTTTATGTTGGTACAGGGTATACTCAACGTCGGCAGGGACGACTTCCTTGCTTCATTTCTCTTTTTTTTTGATTTTTCATTTTATTTTTTTTTGATTTTTTGTTTATTTATTATTTTATTTTCTTTTTTTTTTAATTGTCCAGGGCAGACAAACTGCGTAATTGATCTTTTTGCTACGCTCATCTTGTTCAATGTTATGCTCTCTCGGAGTTCAGTTTCTCTCTCTCTCAACCTCTCTCTTTTTTTGATAGTTGCTTCTTATTTGTAGCTATTCGGTACCTTCAAGTTGTTGTTGTTGTTGGTTTCCTTTTCTTATTTTGTGATTATCATATACTCCTTCCATTCTCTTGAATTTGTGAGTATAGGCATTTCAATGGCCGCGCTGGTATTAGTGAAATTATTTTGTTCTGGTGACTTCTTTTGGTGGTGGTTTTATGGACAGTTCTTGGGTAATTGCTTCTGCATATCACACACTTACATATGCGTATGTATGTATGTATACGTGTGTTAGGAATTTCTGTCTTATTTCTCTGCGAGTGATTTCGTTGAATTTTTTGGGCAATCGACACATTTTTAGCACCGTTATATATTCGCATTTCATTCTTCTTATTCTGAGGTATTTGCATGTACTCACTAATGTATGGTAGTAGTATAATAATATAATATGAATAAGTGGCAGAGAATGAAGTAATTGTACAGCTGCTACCAATCATCATTTGACTATTGGGTTTTAGTTTTGCTTTTGCGTGCGGTTTGATTTTTCCCAAAAAGAAAAAGTTATCTCAGGAATTAGTGAAGTGTGGTGATAAATACATAAGTGTTGATATCCTTCCTAATTCAATCAACCGATTTGTTTGCGATCATAAAAGCATTGTATTAACAATCAATTATCCTGACCCATTTGGTTTATCAATCCCTCCTTCTTGATTCAAAATTCCTTTAATTAATAAATTTCACCCAGGAAGAAGAATTTTTTGGTGTTGACTTGCATTATTGTTGTTGTTGGTAAAGGAAAAATTCAGAAAAAGTTGAGAAGCAGGATATATTTAAACCAAAAGGAGAGACTATATAGGTGACAACATAATAATTAAATTAATTCGGCGATATTTAATAAAATATATATATGTATGTATATATATAAAAAGGGAAAAATATATATACATATAGATATATCCTCATGCAAATAGAAGACAGATAGGGGTGTGAATACACATTAAAGAAATTATTGTCCCCTATTTTTTGGAATAATTGTTGTATGTTATTTTCTCCTAGTGTAATATATTTTTTCCTTGGTATCATTTTATATATACATATATTTATTTTATTTCAATTTAATTGCCCCACATGTAAATGTGTAGGGGAGTTAATTGTGGTATTTGGCAAATGTGTTGACACTCTCTTTTTTTTCCTCTTTTCTACCTTTTCCTTTTCTTGTTCTCATTTCAGCATAAATTTTAATAATTGTGAATCAGTGTGTCAGTGCACGGTTTTTGAGCTAATATGGGGCTGGTGGCCAAAAATACTTCTCGTAAAGTTAGAGTGCTGAAATTTTTTTCTAGGTATTAGAGATTTATTTAGATAACATACAGTAAATATTTGTAAACGATAAACTTTACCACCCCCATCCCACCCGTCATAAATCATTTAAAAAAAAATCGTGACTCCAGTTCAATCATACAATCATTTAAAACATCAAATGTAATTTAATTAAATGAAGCAAGCAAGTCGTCCCTGCCGACATTGAGTATACCCTGTACCTACTAGTTATTATATTATATAAAGTCAAACACCCTCGAAATAGCGAGTAATTTCATAAAAAAATTTCTTTAACATGCCGCAACAGTGAACGCATGCTATCTCGCTCACTCTTGCCAGCCAATGTCGCCCTAAGCGCTTCAGTAAAAAACGCATTAACGTATTATCTCCAATATTTATTGTCCGATTTCGACTAAAATTGGTCAGATGATGCATATTAGCCACATTATTAGGTATGCCAAATAAGAATTTGATTCCTCAAAAACTGCTCTAATAATTAGTTTTTTTTGAATTGCGGGGGCGGAAGTGGGCGTGGCTAAAATTTGAAACAAACTTGATCAGCTTTGACATTAGACGGATGCTCACACCAAATATGGTAGCCCTAGCTCTTATAGTCTCTGAGATCGCGTGGCTCATACGGACAAACGGACAGACGGACATGTCTCAATCGACTCGGCTGCTGATGCTGATCAAGAATATATATACTTTATGGGGTCGGAAACGCTTCCTTCTGCCTGTTACATTCATTTTAGCGACTTTAATATACCCTTTTACCCTATGGGTACAGGGTAAAAATTAAAAGCGAATGACAAAAAAGTTTAACATACATCTTCCAATAAATCATATGTAGATGATAAAAAAATGGATTTGTGATTTTTTGTCAGATTGCAAAGCAAAACAGAAGCGGCAGACTCATCATACTTTTGTAGCAGGGCTATTCAGCAAAATCCATTTTGGGCCGTCCGCGACTACAACTTGGATCAATTAGTTGAGCACTACGAGTAGGCTTCAGGACAATAAGTTCTTTAATTTTTAGCCGTTCAGATTGGTATTGTATAACTGAACCCCTAATTCTTTTATACTGAATCCAGTAGGCAACTATCTTTTTGCAAACGTATTGAATGCATTTCTTAAGGTCAATAGTATTCACTACGTAACCTTTGCTTATTATGTTAAGTTGCAGCAAATTAATTATGCCTAGCATTTTTCCGGCATTCGTGCCCTTTTCTTGGCACCAAAGATCAAAAACATACAGTTATAAGATGCTCTTACACAATCAAAATAAAATGTGCAAAACAAATAAAACTTAGTAAATCAAACTTAACATGAAAAAAAAAAATATACAAACACAAACGATGAAGTAAAAAACGAAAGCAATAACACAAAGATCAACTGATTGTGTAGAATATTTATCCATGAAAAAAAATGAAGCAAGCAAGTCGTCCCTGCCGACGTTGAGTATGTATACCCTGATAGATACATTAAAAAACCCCTTCGAAATAGCCATCAATTTCATACAAAATTTCCTTTACATGCAGCAGCAGCGAACGCATGCTATCTCGCTCACTCCTGTCAGCTAATCTCGCCCTAAGCGTTTCAGTACAAAAAGAATATGGGCATATTTCCGATGTTTATTGTCCGATTTGGACAAATTTTGGTCAGCTGGTGCAGATCGGCTATATAGTTAGGTGTGCCAAATAAGAATATGATATCTTTCATACAGCTCTAGTATTCGTTTTTTCAAAATTGCGGGGGCGGAAGTGGGCGTGGCTAAAATTTGAAACAAACTTGACCAGTGTCAACACTAGACGGATATTCCCACCAAATTTGGTGGCTCTAGCTTTTATAGTCTTCGAGATCTTGGTGTTCATACGGACGGACGGACAGACGGACGGACAGACGAAGATCGCTCAATCGACTCGGCTAGTGATGCTGATCAAGAATATATATACTTTATGGGGTCAGAAAATTATATTTCTGCCTCTTACATACATTTTAGCGACTCTAATATACCCTTTTACCCTATGGGTACAGGGTATAATGAAGCAAGCAAGTCGTCCCTGCCGACATTGAGTATACCCTGTACCAACTCGTTATATTAAATGAAATAGAATATCCTCGAAATCGCCATAAATTTCATGCAAAATTCTCTATAACATGCAGCAACAGCGAACGCATGCTGTCTCGCTCACTCTTGCCAGCCAATGTCGCCTTGGCAATTCAGTGCAAAAGTCATATAGGTATATCTCCGATATTTATTGTCCGATTTTGACTAAATTTGATCAGCTGGTCCAGTTTGGGTATATAATTAGGTGTGCCAAGTAAGAATACGATATCTTTAATACAGTTCTAGTTATTAGTTTTCCCGATTTTCGGGGGCGGAAGTGGACGTGGCAAAAATTTGAAACAAACTTGATCTGTGTACACACTAGACGCATGTTCACACCAAATTTGGTGGCTCTAGCCTCCGAGATCTAGGTGTTCATACGGACGGACGGACAGACGGACAGACGGACGGACAGATGAAGATAGCTCAATCGACTCGGCTGGTGATGCTGATCAAGAATATATATACTTTATGGGGTCAGAAATGTATATTTCTGCCTGTTACATACATTTTAGCGACTCTAATATACCCTTTTACCCTATGGTTACAGGGTATAAAAAGACCACTTTAGTTCACTTATAAATATAAGCAAATCAGCAACTATCAGCAACTAAACTTTTCATGTATTTGACAATGTTTTAAGGTAATAAACCTTAAAACATTGACAAATACAGTGTTGACACTCTCAAAGTGGGCATCCGGGGGCAACACAACTAAAACTTTAGGTATACGTAAAATAGACGTACACAAAATACACAAAGAAGGTTAAGTCGGTCAAACATATACAAAAATTAATTAATTAATTAATAAACATTTATTAAAGTAAACACCTTCAATGACCAAATCCATTTGAAACTATTAATATCGGACCACTTTGTCAAACGTTTGATTACTTTGAAGTGCGATTTTGCAATGCCTAAGAACAAACAAAGAGCAAGCGGGCTGCAAAAATGAACACAAGTTAATTATACCCTGTACCCATAGGGTAAAAGGGTATATTAAAGTCGCTAAAATGTATGTAACAGTAGAAGTATATATATTCTTGATCAGCATCAACAGCCGAGTCGATTGAGACATGTCCGTCTGTCCGTCCTATAATAGCTAGAGCTACCAAAGTTGGTGTGAACATCCGTCTAGTGTCTACACAGGTCAAGTTTGTTTTAAATTTTAGCCACGCCCATTTCCGCTCCCGCAAATGAAAAAAGAAAATTTTAAAATCAATTTACAAGATCTGTAATTAAGATATCCAATTGTTATTTGGTACACATAATTATATAGTCAAAATGCACTAACTGACCAAATTTTATTCAATCGGACAATAAACATCGGAGATATAGCCATTTGCATTTTGTACTGAATTGCCAAGGCGACATTGGCTGGCAAGAGTGAGCGAGATAGCATGCGGTAGCTGTTGCTGCATGTTAAAAGGAATTTTGAATTAAGTTGATGCCGATCTTGATTTAATATAACTAGTTGGTACAGGGTATACTCAATGTCGGCAGGGACGACTTGCTTGCTTCATTTTAGTTAACTTCCAGAAAAAACGGCTTGGCGTTTCGAAGAGTGGACATTTTAGAGACAATTTGTTTAATTTTAGTTTAACTATTTTGTAATGATATTTTTGATTTTTGGCCTATGGATGCAACCACAGTGCAGTGTAACGGACGGCTGTGGACCGTATTTGGATTGCAAGAGTTTTGATTGTTTTTGTATTATGTATGTGAGGGAGAATGTGAATGGGGGATGATGGATGCAGGTATATATGGATGTATGTATGTGTGTGTTGAATTTATTAGCCGTGTATAGAAGTATATTTTTGTTTTTCTTTCCCTTTCTTTTATCATTTTTTATTTTATAAAAATTTTTTTTTTTCATTTCCTTCTGATTTATATTTGGCTACCTTGTTCTGCCATTAGATAGCAGCTATACCATAAAGTATATATATTCTTGTTCAGCATCAACAGCCGGGTCGATTGAGACATGTGTCTGTCCGTCTGTCTGTTTGTTCGCAGCTTTTCGATCTTAAATTTTAAGCTACGTAGTTGAAACTTGGTAGTTAGCTTTCTTAAAGGTGTGGGTAGACAAAGTATGAAAATCGGTCGGATCGGATTACTATATGATATATCCAATATCGGAATAATAGGGTTCCAATTAAAAATTTTTTATTTTTCTTTTGGAATATATATCTAATTTGTACCAAAACACTACCCACCAAGTTCTCAAATCGGATAATTATTACGGCTACAAATCAATAAAACAAATCATCAATATAAGCAATTTACTCCAGCAACAAAAAATTTCAAAGAAAAATCTGCGGTACCAACACAAGAGACCCTGGATAGAGTCCGCGCGGCACCAAATAAGAAATATATAAAAATATTGTTTTCTGGTTGTTGCACTTAAATTTATTTTGTATCCATACACTGTACACCAAGTTTGAACTAAATCGGATAATTATTAAGGTTACAAATCAATAATCATATTTGATAGAAATTAAATGTATTTTAATGCTCACGCACACACATACATATGCAAAAACTCGTCACCACGCGGTGTGTGCGGACAGAAATATTTGAGTTGTGTTCTTACACAAAACTATATTGAAAGAGCGAGATGCAATGGGTTTGTTATATATGTCGAATTAGCAAAGTAAGGACGGTGGCGTAGTATGTAGAGATCGGTGGCACGATGGGCTCGGTGTTTGGTGGTTCAGTGTGCTCGGTGAAGAAGTGAACATTTTTAGCTGTGTTTTTTCTTCTTTTTTGTTTTTTTTTTTGATTTTGTTAAACATTTATACCAATTAATTTGCTGCAAGGGTATACAAACTTCGGCAGAGCCGAAGTAAGCTTCTCTGATATTTTTGTTTTTGTTTTTCCCAATTCCCTACATACATATATGTTCCCGAAATTTGTTGCATTTGGTATGATGATGATATTGGCCAATGGATGTATGGTTGTTGCAATTTGTGATGTTACTGCTACTGCTGCCATTGCCACTGCTGCTGCTAATATCATGATGGTGTCGCTCCATCAGATTTTACTCTGCTGCTTACAGCAGTAGGATATCGCAATGTGTAGTAAATACAATACATACATGGAATATGAATGCTGTACATAGTGGTTGGTATCCACAAATTGGAAAGAATATGCAGACTCAGGCGGCGTTTTAATTGTTATGGAGGTAAGTGTTTTATACTTGGTATTTTTAATCCTTGCAGTGAATAACAATAAAGTGGTGAGTGCAGCACATTTGAAACCATTACGGCCTCAAATATATATATAGTAATATATCCGCCTCCCCATATAATACCACTCTTATTACTTTATTATAAACAATTCACCCCATCTTTAAAATGCTAACTCAGCAAATCTTGACCCTCTTTTATTTTGTTATTAACAATTCACCCCATCCAATTCCCACGCGTAAAAATGCAAGCTAAGCAAATCTTGACCCCTTTTTATATTATAAAAAATTGACTCCATCTAACTTATACGCGCAGCTGCAGCATCCAAAACAAGAAGATCACTTTACACCCTTTTTGTGGGAAATCATTATCCAAAACAATCAGAATCGATAAGGCCACTTTAGCCAACTTCCAAAAATCACGCCACCCCCGAAAAATCTTCTCCAGTTCAGTTCTTCCTTACATTCGATACGCGAACACTTCTGTTGGAGTTTAGTTCTCCTTTACATTTTTGATTATGCTAGAGATGTGATCATTATACCCTGTACCCATAGGGTAAAAGGATATATTAAAGTCGCTAAAATGTATGTAACAAACAGAAGGAAGCGTTTCCGACCCCATAAAGTATATATATTTTTGATCAGCATCAACAGCCGAGTCTATTAAGACATGTCCGTGTGTCCGTCCGTCCGTATGAACACCTAGATCTCGGAGACTATAATAGCTAGAGCTACCAAATTTGGTGTGAACATCCGTCTAGTGTCTACACAGGTCAAGTTTGTTTCAAATTTTAGCCACGCCCACTTCCGCCCCCGCAAATGAAAAAAGAAAATTTTAAAACCAATTAACTAGAGCTGTATTAGAGATATCTTATTCTTATAACTGACCAAATTTCGTTCAAATCGGACAATATACATCGGAGATATAGCCATTTGCATTTTGTACTGAATTGCCAAGGCGACATTGGCAGATATGAAAGAGCGAGATAGCATGCTTTCGCTGCTGCTGCATTTTAAAGGGAATTTTGTTTTGAATTGATAGCGATTTCGAGGGTTTTCGAACTCTTGTTTAGTGTCTACGCAAATTTAGAAAGTTTAAAATTTTTGCCACGCCCACTTCCGCCCCCGCAATTTAGAAAACCGATTTACTAAAGAAGTTTTTAAAGCAATCACATCTTATTTGGGACACCCAACAATGTGGCCAAAATGCACTATCTGACCAAATTT
>JAECWY010002216.1:0-17524 GCA_018151275.1 Drosophila prosaltans
ATTGACTTGTATGATATTATGTTAACTTTTTCGTTGTTCTGACCTAAAAATAATAAGAATTACTATTTTGGTTGATACTGATCGTAATTTTTTATACCAGTTATTGCATTTATCATTGGTATATTGATATGATACCCGTCATCTCCTCTCCAAAACAAAATCGGGTATTCTAATGCGTCATAACAACGATGGAGTTCAGAAATTCGATTTAGTTGCTCATTCCTACGATGCAAAACAATATCTCTTTGATGAAATTGTTCTCCAACTATTACGATTGCAACTTCATTGATTGTTGGTGCATTAAATCGCCTGGCATGTTGTCCGAGTGGTGTTCTGTCAGCACGTATTATGATTTTATGGTCATCGGTGGGCATCTGATCCAGTGCATTTTTGAATAATTTGACCAATTCATTGTGCTGATGGAAAAATCTTTGCAGCTCACTCCAAGATTTCTCTTCTAACATTTGTATCGATTGCACAGCGCTGGTTCAATTCTCTATCAACATCACCAATGAAATATATTTGTAAAAAACTGATGGTCAGCATCTGGGAGTGGCAACAGTGACCCAGCCCTATGGTATATCTGACCTTGAATCTGGAATTTTTTTTCTCATAAATCAAATTGCATAGTAAGTACTAAGAAGTAATTACCTTAAAGGTCGGCATAAATCCATCTCTTATAATATTTGTAGCCCCAAAAGATGTCATTTGAAAGCACGAATTGTACTTTTGAATATTTTTCAAAAACTCCTTTGAAACTTGTGAATTGCCATTAATGAGTGCAAAGGGTCTGGTGGAGGTTCTAATGCAGGCAATTTAACTCTGCAATGCACACATTCTTTATTCATTTGTCCAATATTGGAATATATGCTATAATCAATTGTGCTTTCATAATTATAAGCCGCCATTTCCATGTTGTTGTCAACCGTGTTGGCATTACATCTACGAAATTCTCTAACAACTGTGGCGTTTCGTGTTCGTCTACCAGTATTTGAACGTCTTGGAAGTGGCATTTTGAATGTACTTTTTATACCCTGTACCCATAGGGTAAAAGGGTATATTAAAGTCGCTAAAATGTATGTAACAGGCAGAAATATACATTTCTGACCCCATAAAGTATATATATTCTTGATCAGCATCACTAGCCGAGTCGATTGAGCCATGTCCGTCTGTCCGTCCGTCTGTCCGTCCGTCCGTATGAACACCTAGATCTCGGAGACTATAAGAGCTAGAGCCACCAAATTTGGTGTGAACATGCGTCTAATGCATACACAGATCAAGTTTGTTTCAAAGTTTTGCCACGCCCACTTCCGCCCCCGCAAATCGGGAAAGCGAATAACTAGAGCTGTACTGAAGATATCGTATTCTTACTTGGCACACCTATATACTAAAACTGGACTAGCTGACCAAATTTTGTCGAAATCGGACAAAAAACATCGGAGATATGGCTATATCCGTTTTGTTCTGAAATCCCAAGGCGGCATAGGCAGATAAGAAAGAGCGAGATAGCATGTGCTCGCTGCTGCTGCATGTAAAAGAAAATTTTGTATGAAATTGATGGCTACTTCGAAGGTTTTTTTTATGTTGGTACAGGGTATAATCAACGTCGGCAGGAACGACTTGCTTGCTTCATTAAATTCTAATCTCACTTTTCTTATTGAACGCAAAAAATTGACATATAACACTATACGTTAGAGGTTTACATTGTATTGAAATGAATTCTTTTTATTCATTCATTTTAAAAATGCCTTAATTTACTTAATCAAAGTCACTTTTAATTAAATTCAAAACCAAAATTCTTCTCGAGTTCTAGCGAGACAAACAAACAGCAATTAATATCTAAAATAATTTTCGATTTTGACATATATATCAACGGTAATCTGATGAAAAAATCTGTTGAACTTTAAAGTCTGCATTTACCGTCATTTAGACAAAAATTAGCTTTCTTTTGGAAAAAAACCTTCTTTGGGCCACAACGAACATTTACAAAAAAAAAATTGGCAAAATTGGTTGATTCCTGAATGACTTATTGAATTACAAAAAAACGGCTTACAATTTTTATATACAGATTTTCTAAATACTCTTTCTTTATCTAGGCTAATGTTATCCTGATAATTTCACCGCCTCCTTCTTACTCCGCCCCCCTCGATTCAACGCAAGGAAAATGTCTGAGCAAGAAAATAAAAAGGAGCCTTTGTTTAAATCAAATATCTCTTTGCACAGAGATTAATATTTATCTTTATATGCATATGTATTGGGTTATTTAAAGATCTTGCAGGAAAAATGATACAGCTAAAATTTTAAGTTAAAGTTTATATAAAGAATAATTTTGAGATTTGTTTTGAATAGTTCGATTTGGAAATATTGATTTAATAATGAATTGTGAATAAAGTTAATGAAATCTGTCACGTACATCATGTCCATAATAGTTTTCTCGTAGGCCTTGTCTTTATTTTAATACCTATCAAACTGCCAAAGTAGGGAGGGTAAAGACGGGGAATCCAAATAACACCTTAGCATCCCCACAAATTAAATAAAAGGTCCGAGAAACAGTCTTAACTTTTTTTTTTATGTGAAATTCTTATTCACTTTCAGAGAATAGTATTTTTGTTGTTTTCATATTTCATTAGTATATCCGATAGTGCACTTTTATTTTTCTTTAATAAAGTATGGTACTAGAAGACGAGGCAAGAACCCACCCCATCCGTCGAGCTATCCTCCTAAGGAGCCGGAATATAAGTTCACGCTCGCCTTCAGTCTCTAGTATTGTGAAACATCAGTTAGTACTAAATTTGTTTTCTACTTGTAAGCCACATAGATAAAGAAGAAAATGTATTTACTACTTGCACACTACATTATGGAAGAGAACGGGAAACTTTTTACTACAGGTATATATTGAGTATGTATATTCTTTGTAGAGGGGATCTGAGAGCCCAGACTTATTACCCATTTGTTGAAGGAAATTAAAACGCGCGTTAAATCAGTTGCAAAACACAGGCCAGATTTATTTACAATATTAGTCACGGACCGGTTCACAATGTTGTGGCGTTTACATATAAAAGTGTCTTGTAAAAATTAAGAGGTCAAGAAAATCTCGGATGACGATGGTAGTTGCCGGGGATGAAAAAACTAGCATGCCAAGATGGAGTTTTTCATAGAACTTAGCTTAGTAATTATGCTAGTGTGCCCGTTCGGGGATAGTGGCAAAAGCCCTCTTCATTCCCCTGCTGGTCACCCTTTCTGGCGTGAACATACCGCCCCCCCTGCAACAAGTTGCAATAGCCCGGGTGGATTGGTAAGGATGGGGAGCAGCAACGTTCTGAAGCGCCGAACTAAAGGAGTTCAGCCCGAACTGGACACATAATTGGATTGGATGACCTCAGGATAGAGGTATACCTTGTTGGCGCTCGGGGTAAGCATTTGGAGTTGGACGCGCCTCGTTGCGGTAGATTCCTCGGTGAAGCACATCGTCGTGCTACGGAAGCCGTGTGATGGAGGAGGGTATGGTGTTTCTAACCACACCGGCGACAGCCCGATTTACTTCTACACAATCCTGTGGAGGAGTGCTCGTGGGCTAGGCAGTTAGGGCAGTATTTGTGCTCTAATACTGTCTGTAGTCGCCTTGTCGCGCAGAGATTGAGGAACTGCCGACATTTCCGGAGCGCATGAAGTCCTCTGCAGACCTTGCACAGGTAGGAGTTCTCTCGATGAAGTCCATCGCTTCCTTCGAGGCTGGATCGACCCAGTGGTCGGCTAAACAGTGGGACCGCACAGAATCCTCCCGAATATCGTCTCCAGATCATGGAGGGACCCGCAAATGTCCTCTTCGATACGCCTTCCTAAAACGCGGGGGAGAAGATCCACACCGATTGTTAACTCTATTGGAGAACTTTCGTAGAAATATGGATCTGCCAAAGGAAGAAGCGGAATGCTCTTCTTTGTTTTAGTGGGAACTGGGCAGGACGGAATCGCGCTAGGAAGGTTGGGCAAGACGAATGCGTGCGCTTCCACGTGCTTGGAAGGATCACTAGGAGAAGAGATTTTTAGTTCGCATACTTTGTGAGAGTTGGTGGCAACACAATTGGAGATGCCACTGATTTCAGCGTCAGTGACACGGAACCAGGGTCTCACCAGATCGCACATCCTCTCGGACAGGAATGTTCCCGACCCGGTGTCTATCAAGGCACGTGCATGGAATTCAGCTCTTGCTGTCGCCACTCGCGATACCGATCTATTAGAAAGTTGTTCAGGTCGGACCAGGATGAGAGGTCTTGTTTGAGATGGATTGTTCCCGTAATGCAATGGTGGCGTTTGGAAATTTGGAGGTACAAAGCGTCAACAACAAGACGTGCCAATTTTCGGTGCTGACACCTGATCGCGTGAGCATGGTTAAACACCCTTGGATGGTGGTGAAATGGTAGATCAATAAATCCATCAAAATAATCCAAATTAAATTGTAGTTTTGAATTTGAGAAGCACTTCTAAGCTCTTTGCAAGTTTTATTCAGAATCACTTAAGCTAAAAATCACTTAAAAGCTTATGCTGCTTATTGGCAGCTACAAAAATAAGAGGCTTGAGGAGCAAGAGGGAACTCACATGTCTGGTCACTCATTCTTGGTGTGACCAAAATGCAAGCTCAGCATAATTGGGTTGGCTTGCCAGCACAATTCGTTTGCGTAAGCTTATATACAGAACGAAATGTATGCATGCAAGTTCACGTACATACATACAATTCTTCTTATATATAAACTTTTAATTATTTCCTGCTTGCAACAGAATGTTACAAGCTGTGCTGATTAGTTTTAATAACGACATGTGAATTCACTACACCTCCCCTTTTTAAAAAATAACGTAATCTAATGAAGTAATTGTATATTTAAAAAAAGAAGTTATTATATATATATAAAAATATCAAAAGAAGCTAACTTCGGCTCTGCCGAAGTTTGTATGCCCTTGCAGCTTCATTGTTTTATTATTTAATTTAAAAACAAAATTTTTTAAGTAATTGAACTAAAAATTTTCCCGAATTCACCGAGAATCGAATCCACCAAACACCGAACCATCGTGCGACCGATCTGTACGTACTACGTCACCATCCTCACTTAACTCACTTAAGCTAGTTCGACATACATATACATATAGCAAACGCATGGCATCTCGCTCTTTAAATTTCGTTCTGTGCAACAACACAACGCAAATGTTTCTGTCTCTCTCACACACCACGTGGTGACCAATTTTTGCATATGTATGTGTGTGTGTGATTGCTTGGAATTTGTTTTTGTTTCTTTGCTGCCAAAGAAAACTGCTTATTTTACTCGAGGTACCTCCACGTTTTAGTTAATAGCTCCGGTGATAATTATCCGATCCGACTACTTTACCTGCTCAATCGATTGAGGAACTTAACTTTTCATGTTTCAACTAGTAGCTTAAAATTTAAGCTCGAAAACGTCTGGCTAAACAGACAGACGGACAGACGGACGGACGGACAGACGGACAGACGGACATGTCTCAATCGACTCGGCTATTGATGCTGATCAAGAATATATATACTTAATGGGGTCGGAAATGCGTATTTCTATGCGTTACAAACATCTGACCAATTTTATAATACCCTCTGCAAGGGTATAAAAATGACGTCCGTCTTTGAATATATATTCTTATATGAATTCATATTCTTTAAAGAAATTTTTTTATACCCTTGCAGAGGGTATTATAAAATCAGATGTTTGTAATGCATAGAAATATTCGTTTCCGACCCCATAAAGTATATATATTCTTGATCAGCATCAATATCCTAGTCGATTGAGACATGTCCGTCTGTCCGTTCGTCCGCCTGTCCGTCTGTCTGTTTAGCCAGACGTTTTCGAGCTTAAATTTTAAGCTACTAGTTGAAACATGAAAAGTTAAGTTCCTCAATCGATTGTGCAGGTAAAGTTTAAAAATAAGTCGGATCGGATAATTATCACCGGAGCTATTAACTAAAACGTGGAGGTACCTCGAGTAAAATAAGCAATTTTCTTTGGCAGCAAAGAAACAAAAACAAATTCTAAGAAATCAGCAAATTCTTGAAATCCTTTCAACCCCCCCTCGAACCCACGTGATCTGTGGATCAAATACAAAGATAACAAGTCAGAAGACATTTTATATCGAATTCGTGTCAGCTCAAGAAATCCCGATCTTGAGGCGAGTCAGGAAATGCATAACCAGGCCTTGCTGTTGATCAAAGATATGTGTTACCTCATATGCAGCAGTTTGTTAGTTGGGTTAGGAATGCCAGCGCCAGATCGCGGCTACATTGTTAGACGGATGCCGTACGGCTCACTCAGCGTTAAAATTGCCATTAAATCTTCAAACTACTGACCAACCGATATGTAACATTTCGAAACACTTCGCAATGGCCAAAGTTTTAGTAGCATCAAAAATTATCATATGGGACGAATGCACAATGGCGCACAAATTGGAAGCACTAGACCAAACATTAAAAGATCTGCGCAATGACTCGAGAGGTTTTGGTGGTTCAATAATTTTATTATCTGGCAATTTCCGACAAACACTACCAGTAATTTCAAGATCTACTGCTGCCGACGAAATAAACGCTTGCCTCAAAGCATCAAATCTGTGGCGATATGTAAACAAACTTCAACTGTCTGTAAATATGAGAGTTGCATTGTTGAACGATCTATCTGCTGATGATTTCTCCTTCATGATATTAATATTGTTTTATGTTATTAAATTACGTTCATCAAAGCCTAAATTAGTTCAGCTAAAAGTTAACACGACATTCTTTGACTGTTAGGCGGTACGAAGTTCGCCGGGTTAGCTAGTATAAAAAAAAGTATATAATTTTAAAATTTTGTTTATCGTTGATTAAAAAAAATGTCTTTGTTTAATTTCAACGGAGTTGTTCTTTTACAAAGGATACTTATATTAACGTGCACTTAATGTTGAACTAACTGCTTGTGAGTTAAATGTAAAGAGAAATAAACTTTCGCGAATCAAAAATGGAAACGAGAACTAAACTCCAACAGAAGTGTTCGCGTATGAAATGTAAAGGAGAACTGAACTGGTGTCTTAGAGTTCTAAGATTATTTATAGGAGATTTTTCGGAGGTGGCGTGATTTTTGTCAGTTGGCTAAAGTGGCCTGATCGATTCTGATTGGTCACTTCGAAGATTTGTTTTGGATAATGATTTCCCATGAAAAGGGTGTAAAGTGATCTTCTTGTTTTGGATGCTGCAGCTGCGCGTATGAGTAAGATGGGGTCAATTGTTTATATTATAAATATCAAAGAAGCTAACTTCGGCTTTGCCGAAGTTTCTATACCCTTGCAGCTTCATTGTTTTATTATTTAATTTAAAAACAAAAATTTTAAAGTAATTGGTATTAATCTATAGATAGTATAAAGCAAAGTCGCTTTCTGTGTCTGTCTGTATGTATGCTTAGATCTTTAAAACTACACAACGGATTTGGATGCGGTTTTTTTTAATAGATAGAGTGATTCAAGAGGAAGGTTTCTGTGTACAATAACATGCTTAATAAATTAGAGAACCATTGATAATTTCAAGAAGTCGTAAATAAACACATTTTTTAAATATTTTGAGAACCGTAGTAGTTAAGGTATTAAAGTTCAAAAAAGAACCGAATAGAATAAGTATTTTTGGTTGTTGAGTTTATTATTTTGGTTTTGTACAGAAATAATAAAATCATGTCAGGAAGACGTCGTCGTTCGAACATAGGTCGTAGTACATTGAATGCCAGAATAACACGTTCAGCAAGAGATGAAGAAACGTCAGCGGAACGTAATGCTCGCATCAGCCAGCTTCGGGATAGAAACAGAGCTGAGAGAGAGAGTGAATCTTCAGTAGAGCGTGAGGCCCGACTAGAGCTGAGAGAGAAAGAGAATCCTCCGTAGAGCGTGAGGCTCGCCGTAACCAGGATCGAGATAGACATATAGTTCAGAGAGCCAGAGAATTGTCTCTAGAGCGTGAGGCTCGCCGTATCCAGGATCGAGGCAGACATCGAATACAGAGAGCCAGAGTAACTAATTCATGGGTAAACAAAGAAAATTCTGCCATGAATTACGATCCTTCGATTCCTTACAAAGACGATCGTATAGTATCAATTGGTACCATGTCATTAGTGTGTGAACATTGCTCGGCATTGAAATTCAAGGACGAATCGAAAGGCATGTGTTGCTTGCAAGGAAAAATAAAATTAGAAGAAATTCTACCTCCACCTGAACCACTTCACTCTCTACTTACGGGTGACGATCCGAAATCCAAACAATTCATGCGCAATATACGCCGTTATAATAACGCAATAACGCAGCGGGGTTTCATGCCTACATTTAAAATTCAAGGGCAAGTGTATCACTTAGCTTGCTACCACTTCGACCCGATGATCACAAATTTCTGCAAATTTATTTTATTGCAGATCCAGACGCACAAGCATCAACGCGGTATTCAAGTGTCGCACAGCCAATTGATAGAGATTTGATTAGATTTCTCCAAGATATGTTACATTCGCATAATCGCTACATACAGTCTTTTAAAACTGCGATAGAGAGTGTTCCAGCAAGTACTCCCGACTTTAATGTCGTAATCCATGCAAATAAAGTTCCTGTCGGAGAACACAGAGGACGATATAATGCGCCTTCCACGAGTGAAGTAGCAGTGGTGATAGCCGGACAGCAATTTGACAAAAGAGATATTGTGTTGCATAGTCGTGATGATAATTTGCAAAAAATTTCAGAGTTACACAGATCTTATGACAGCTTGCAATATCCTTTGATGTTATGCCGTGGAGAAGATGGTTATGCCATTAATGTTTCTCAAGTTGACCCAATCAGTGGACTAACTCTGCGTAAAACAGTGTCATGTATGAACTACTATTGCTACCGGATATGGAATGTTAACAAATCAATATTTAGTCGATCAATATGCGAAAATTGAATCCGAGAGATTGGCCTACATCCGTAACAATCAAACTAAATTGAGAGCTGAAAATTATGTTCATCTTCAGGATGCTTTACAGGCGAATGAACACAGCAACGGTATTGGACAGTTGGTTATACTACCTTCATCATTCACAGGTGGACCTCGATATTTACATGAAAAATCGCAGGACGCAATGACTTACGTCAGACATTACGGTAAACCTGATTTATTTATAACAGCAACATGTAACCAAAATTGGCCAGAAATCAAAGAAAACATTAACCCCAACTTAACTCCACAAGACAGATACGATATAGTTAACAGAGTCTTCCATTTAAAAGTACACAAACTCCTGCACCTCATTAACAAGTCTCATATTTTCGGTTCGCCACGCTGCCACATGTACACAATAGAATGGCAGAAACGTGGTCTGCCACATGTACATCTGCTGGTGTGGTTAGTAAACAAAAATTAAACCAAATCAAATTGACAACGTCATTTCAGCTGAATTACCGGACAAAGAAGAAGATCCTGAACTGTTCAAAATCGTAAAGAAAAAACATGGTACACGGCCCGTGCGGGACTTTAAACCCAAACTCTCCATGCATGCGAGATTTCAAATGCAGCAAAAAATTTCCGAAGTCGTTCCAAACTCAAACGTCTACCAGCGATGATGGATATCCCAAATATCGTCGACGATCGCCAGAACAGGGTGGTCAAAGTGCCACCTTTCGAAACCACGATATTGATAACCGATGGATCGTTGCATATAATCCGCTTCTTTTGAAAATTTTTGATGCGCACATCAACGTCGAGTTGTGCAGTTCAATAAAGTCAATCCAATACGTTACTAAATACATTAATAAAGGTAGCGACCAAGCCACTTTCAGCATACAATCATCAAATGAAGTGGAAAAATATCAGTCTGGACGTTACATCTGCAGCTCCGAAACCACGTATGGAGGATTTTATCATTCGAAGTGCACGACCGGGCTCCCACAATTGTCCACCTAGCAGTTCATTTAGAAAACGGACAAAGAGTATATTTCACTGAGAACAATATACAAGAAGTTGTTAATAACCCGCGGGACACAACATTGACCGCATTCTTCAAGTTATGTGCTCAAGATGATTTCGCGAAAACACTAACATATGACAGAGTTCCATGTTACTATACATGGAACCAGAGTAATTCTAAAACCTTTCAACGGCGAAAACAAGGTACTGCGGTCGATGGTTTCCCCGGAGTAAAAAAAACGGATGCTCTTGGCAGAGTCTATGTGATTCATCCCAACAACAGTGAACGCTTTCATCTGAGAATGTTACTGCATATTGTAAAAGGCCCGACATCCTTTGCACACCTAAGAACTGTACAAGGTGTTGTTTACAATACTTATCAAGCAGCATGCAAAGCTCTGGGGCTTTTGGAAAACGATTCTCACTGGGAAAACACATTATCGGAAGCAGCTACTTGCAGTTCAGCTACATCACTAAAATATTTATTTGCCATCATAGTAGCGTTTTGTCAGGTAACTGATTCTGTTAATCTGTGGAATAAATTTCAAGAAAGTATGGCCATTGATATTTTGATACGTCGACGGCGAGTGTTAAACTCGGATGACGTACAATATGATCAAAGCATATTTGACGAAGCATTATATGAATTGAACAAAGTAGTGCAATTACTTTCGGGTAAATCGATCAAGGATTTTGGGTTACCGATGCCTGCTAATAATACTAACTCAGAATCAACGAATAGTGCCGAATACACAAGAGAAACATCATACGATCAAACGATACTTTTACAAAATATAGCTCAAGATGAGCCACGATTAAACAACGATTAGAAATATGTATTCACTACATTACTATCCTCAATTGATAACAATGAAGGGAAAATGTTTTTCCTTGATGCCCCGGGAGGTACAGGAAAAACATTTTTAATCAATCTGCTTTTAAGAAAAGTGAGATCTAAAGGAAAAATTGCATTAGCTGTAGCGTCGTCTGGCATAGCCGCTACGCTTTTGGAAGGAGGTCGAACCGCACACTCTACATTCAAGCTTCCGCTGAAAATCGCCACCGATGATAATAACAGCGTCTGTAGTGTTTCTAAACAGAGCAATACAGGAAAATTGATGCGTGACTGCTCATTAATAGTCTGGGACGAAGCTACTATGTCAAATAAAACGTCTGTGGAAGCACTGGATAGGACAATACGCGATTTGCGCAGCAATAATTCACCTATGGGTGGATGAACGATTCTGTTCTCAGGAGACTTTCGTCAAATCCTACCGGTTGTGACTCGAGGAACACGTGCTGACGAAATAAATGCTTCCCTAAAGCGATCTTACCTTTGGCCACACGTCAATAAATTAGAGCTTAAAATTAATATGAGGGTTTCGTTAACTTCACGTGGGAACAGGCTTTTTCCAGAGATGCTGCTAAAAGTTGGCAATGGAGAGTTAACACAAAGTGATGGAAAGATAAACCTAGAAAACCTTTGTGTTTTGAATGACAACATCCAAGAGTTGGTCGACAATGTCTATCCCGACATTGATAACATATGTTGTAAGACTATATCTTGGTTTAAAGAAAGAGCGATTTTGTCTCCAACTAACGGAAAAAGGCGAAAATTAAAAAAACTTGATTCATTCAAAGATTTAGTGCGCCGACGCAAATATACTGCTCGGTCGATATTGTTCTCGATTTAGAAGAAGCTGTTCATTTTCCTACAGAATTTCTTAATTCTTTGAACCCGTCTGGACTTCCCCCTCACAAAATGCTGTTAAAAGTAGGTTGTCCTGTTATTTTATTAAGAAACCTGAATCCACCTAAACCCTTGCAATGGTACGCGTTTGTTGGTAAAATCACTGAAAACTTTCATAATAGAGTGCACAATACTCACAGGATGTGGTACTGGGGAAGTTGTATTGATTCCACGAATTCCTCTGATACCATCGGATTTACCGTTCCAATTTAAACGCCTACAGTTTCCGGTAAAGACATGTTTTGCAATGACCATAAATAAATCGCAGGGTCAAACCTTCAACGTTGCGGGTTTAGATTTGAGCGTTGAGTGTTTTTCACACGGCCAATTGTATGTCGCTCTTTCAAGAGTAATCTCTAAGGAAAACATGTTTGTATTGTCTAATGACAAGAAAGCTGTGAACGTTGTATATAGAGAGATCCTGTAGTATATTAAATGTAAAAGTAAAATAAAAAGGGAAAATCTAAAAAATAAATAAGTAAAAATGAAAAAAAAAAAGTAAAAATGTAGTTTATGAATTCAGATATCCCAAAGATAGTAGGAAATCTTCACAGTACAGTGAAAGAATTAAAATTCTTTTACTACAAGTTTAACGCGTGCGAAGCCGCGGGCAAAAGCTAGTGTTTAATAAAATCGAAAAACAAAAAAGAAGAAAAAACTCATCTAAATATTTTCCGTATTCACCGAGAACCGAACCCACCAAACACCGAACCATCGCGCGACCGATCTTTACGTACTACGACACCATCCTCACTTAACTCACTTAAGCTAGTTCGACATACATATACATATAGCAAACGCATGGCATCTCGCTCTTTCAATTTCGTTCTGTGCAACAACACAACGCAAATGTTTCCGTCCCCAACCATCTAGCAATAATTCAGGGCCATAGATCAATCCAGCATCTTTCAGATGTTAGGTTATGTGTTTGATTAAGATAAACTTAGAAAATTGTTGTTAGTCTTATAAGCCTATATAAAAGATCCAACAAACAAATAAAACGTTGAAAAAAACCTCTTCATTGCTTAATTGGTTGGTTCTATTTTTTTATTACGAAAATTAAATGAATTCATTTTCAAAGACCTCCTCTATGTATGATGTTACTTCTAAAGGTTGAGGAAAAAATGCCTATTTCTACCTACCTTTAGACTAACAGATTTTTGAACTACATATCTTGTTGCCTCTTCAACAAGGTGTTTTTCGCCATTTATATTGTTTTTTTTTTGTATCTGTTGATTGCTCGGCTAGTTTTTTAGCTCCGCTTATGTTTATTTCAATCGGCTAGCGGAAAGCTTTAAAATTCTGAAAACATATTTTAACTTTACAGTTTTTCTTAATATTTAACAATTTTTACTTACTTTAGTCTGGACTGTTCGGGCGCTACCAAACAACTGTACTAACAACACGCGCTATGCTTCCATCTACCTTAACTTATACATACATGGGAAATAGAGTAGAAAAGAAACACGCACAAAACGAAGTATTGCATTCCTTGTGAGCGGCTGTACAATTTGCATTTATGCTTTATGCGATGTTTGCTTATTACAGTGGGGCGAAGTAAATTTATTTGCGGGCATAAATTTCGGAAACATCCCAGTAAGCGGACTCATCCGGAGGAGCTTACTCCCTTATTGTCGACATCAAGGACTGCTAATTTAACTGCTGGTCTGCAGAGAACACCAATCTGCGTCTGCACTTTCGCACTCTTTACTTGGCCATCTGCTGCAGTGGTGACGTGAATGACCCGACCTCTCGTCTAAACGTTTCGATTCTGGTTTTCATCGACTATTAATACGATGTCTCCTTTCTCGATAGGCTTCACCTTTTCATGCCACTTGCTCCTTCGAGTAATGTTTGGTAGCACTTCCTTAACCCATCGGTTCCAAAATTGGTCGGCAAACATCACGCTCAGGCACAGGGTTCACTTGTAGTCGATCTTGTCAGCTTCTCAAAACCGCTTTTCACCTCTTGACGATCCAAGCAGCAAGTGATTCGGCGTTATAGCTTCTTGGTCCTTGTGATCGAGAGATTCATGTGTTAACATTCTGGAGTTGAACGATATTTCCACCTGCGACATTGCAGTGAGCAGACTTTCATCAGTGAGGGCGCAGTTCCTCGGTAACTGCATCTTCTGTGGCGATCCTGCTTGGCCATGTTGCCGGCGGCGATTTGAGAAACTCAGGTCCGTTGAGCCATCGCTGGTATGCTTCGGGCGTATGTTTGCTTTTGGTGGCAACATCTGCAACATTAAGCTTGCTCGGCACCCATCGTCAGTTGTTGATATATGTGAGCTATTCTGCTATTCTGATCTCGTCGGGGATCTCCGTTCAGCCATGCCAGTACAGTTTTCGAGTCTGTCTACAAATGACATTCCTGAATATCGATCTCGTGTTGCACAACAATGCTTCGCATCAGCCTAGCTCCTGTCACTGCGGCTTGCAGCTCCAAGCGTGGAATAGACAGTGGTTGCAATGGTGCAACTTTATATTTAGCTGAAACGAAACTCAAAAGTGTATAATTTTTGTGCTCAATCCTGAAATAAGCCACTGCGGCATAAGCATCTTCTCCAGCATCTACGAATACATGCAGTTGAACTTGGCAATCTTCGGCTCTCCACTATATAAAATAACATATCGGAATTCGAACTTCGGCAATCAGTGGAAGAAATGATAGGGGTCTGGTGACAGTTATTCATCCCAGCCGATTTCTGATCGCCACACTTGTTGGAGTAAAATTTTAAGATACATCATAATGCAGCATACAAAACCCATTGGGTCGAAGACTGACATCAAAACTTGCAGAACTCCTCTTATTGTTTTTATTTGCGCTATAGACGCACAAACTTTAGGGCATATGTGAATGCGTCTTGATCTGGGTTCCATTGCATACCCAATATCTTTTCGTGACCGTTGAACTCTTCCCTGGTGAAGAATAGTTTTTCATCTTAAATTGTAGCCTCGTTGAGGTCTGATCAGACTTTTTTTGAATTGGAGCCCCACTTGTGCATGTGAAAACCACCTCGAGTATGCACTTCTCGAACGCCTTTGGCCAGAGCAACAGTTTCTTTTGCTGTGTGACAAGAATCGATTGATGTAGACGGGAACTCCTATTCATGGTTTGTGGCGTTCAGGTCACGGACATAATGCGCCATGCAGGGTGAGCACGTAGCTCCGAATGTAAGCACATTTAATTGAAAAACTTCAACTGTATCCGTCTTCTTGTTGAGCCACAAGAACCGCTGAGCCTTTGCGTGTGATGGAACATTTCTGCGATGTCTCCACATATCCCGACAGCTCGCATTCTAAAAATGTACAGAATCTAGAGCAGTGGTACCAGGAGATCGGGACCCTTCATCAGAAAATCGTTAAGAGCAGCTCCCGATGATTTGGCTGCGGCATCCCACAACAATCGCACTTTGTCAGGTTTGTGTGGATTACATACAGTAAATATAGGCAGATACCATAGGTCATCTTGTTTGCGCAGCAATTCTTGGTCATCTAACATTTTGACATAGCTTTTGTCAAAGAGGTTTTGTATTTGATTGTTCAAGTCCGTAGCAAATTGGAATCGCTTTCCATTTTTCTTTGGAGACAAAATAGCCTTCTTTTTGCCGTTAGAAAACTGTCAGGAAATTTTCGAAAGCCTTCCTTCCAAAGTAAAGGTATAATTTCCCGCGTTGTGATTTGTTGTATTTTCCAGAATCTTCAATGCTCTTTGTTCCTCTGGCGATTTTTTTAGCTTTGGCGAAACATATTCCTCCATAAGCATGTTTTGCTTAACCATTTCATGCAGGTCCTGGTCACAGAGGCACCTATGAAGGTTAAGCTTGTTGCCGGCTCCTCCAAATATAGTCCATCCCAGTCTCGTCTTTGCAGCAATGGGTTGCTGCCTCTTGCCCTCGCGCACCTTTTGCGAAGTTATGAAATTTGGGTTGTTGATGCCGATGATCATTTTTGGGACTTTGTATAGCTGGGTAATGGTAGATTTCTTAGATGTGGATATGTATTTTTTAATTGATCTGCTATCATCGTCTCCGCATGCAGTCCTAGGGACTTGACTGTGTGAACATCATTTATTTTAAATGATTTATGGCCTCGTCCTTCCTTGGAGATTTTTAAATTCAACCGCTTGGATTGCGGCTCATCTCGTCTCACATTTCCAATCCAGTTGATGCATAGAGGGCTGGGAACACCCTTTCGCCCAGCACTTTGGTTAGGCTTTCCTCTATCAGCGTTAAAGTCGAGCCATCAACCATGAAAGCATAAACATCGATTGACTTCGATTTTCCATGCAAGGTGACTGAAACGATTCTGAAAAAATTATCTGTTGTGTTAGTTGATGAGCACTCGTTGTCGCTTCATTGTGGAGGAGGCTGTGGTGCTTTGCCTCCAACATCCTGCTTTTTGCCGTTTCAAGCACTGGTAGCATAAGCGATGAGCCTTGATCGCATCCCACCTCTCTTTCACACTCATTCGTCTCAATTTGCCGCACAATACCGCTTTATGATCTTCCTGACAAATTACACATGGGGCTCCTTTATGACTCTCAGCAGTGACGACAGCAGTGTGGGTGTGTAGAGCAGCCCTGTTTGGTTTTCTGTCGTCGCTTTCGAGAGTAATATTGGGCGTAGATGCGACATGCGGGTCAGCTAGCTCGTACAACCAATCCGCTAGATTCTCCAGATTTGGGCAGTTTATTGGTTCCGAATGAAGTGCCCAGTTCAGCATCATTTCAGGCCCCAACTTTTGGATGAGCTCTTGCAGCAAGTTTGGATTGTTTAGATGCGCGTCTAGCTTCCTTGCTTTAGTGGTTCAAGTTTGCCTTTCGGTGATTGTAAATTGCGAACGTTCTCTATAAGATGCTTTAATATAAGTTCTGCAGGACCAAAGTACATTTTTAAAGTGCTTATGACATTAGGTAACATCTCTGGAAACATTAAGCTATCTCGCACGGCATCGACAGACATCTCTGCAAGCGAAGCGTGTTCTCCTCGTTGCTGTATCCGGCGATTCGAGTGCTGGTCTCATAGGAGCTAAAGAACAAAGGCCAATGTTTGGGGTCTCCATTAAAGATTGGTAGGTCCCTCGGCATAGATTGACGAGCAGTTATTTGTTGCTGCGTAATGCCAGCGGCGACGCGTGGCATGGTTTGGGGTCTTGTACTTGCTAGGATTCATCATGGCTATTTGTCCGCAAACTCCAGTATTTGGCATGTGATGACCAGTTGCTGCTCCACCTGACTGCACGTGGTTAGTCAGTAGGGCATACTTGCGCCTCAAATATTCTCTTTCGAGGCACATTGCCTATTCCAAATGTTGTAAAAGCAGCTGATGATTTTCCTGCATTGCTTCCTCCACCACGTGTTGGTTGGTTAGCTCGGGCTGGCTAGCCCTGACACGTGATTCGACTTCAGTACAAACTGACTCGGGCTTGGAAGTGAGGTTATGTTCTTCTGTGACTCCGACGGCCTGGCAAGGACTTAATGTGATGCACGTGGCGCACATCCGGGAGCTCGACGTGGCACTGTTATTCGCTCCGCAACATGTGCAATGAAATTGTCCTGCACGCTTGGAGCATGTTAGCATCTCCCGACTATCTGGAGCGCTGCACAGTCCACAGCTGTTATTTGGAATCATCTTTGTTGCTTTCTTTCCTGATGGATTTGTTCAAACTTTCTCCCGGAGGGAGTCTAATTGTAATCCGATCCTTTTTAGGTGTTCGAAGAACTTTAAACTTTCTTCACTGTAGGATTTTTACAGAATATTCAAATAATTCCTTAATAGAAATTTTAAAGAAATTATATAAACTTATTATAGAAATTTT